>UXGD01003687.1:0-19470 GCA_900474315.1 Torymus auratus
ATTATTACGAGAGGCTTACTTTTTGTCCGTCGGTTTCCGACAAAATGTTGAATGCTACAATATCGATGTTCAAAAGTGTGCTAGATCACTATAGAGCGTCACTAACCCGTAGATTTTCAAACTATGCGTTATATACCAGTCGAATGCACGAGGGTGACGCGCCGGAAATTTGAAATTTTTGCAAATGCGAGCTGATATTTCATTCCGAAATTAAAAAAAAAAGCACAATATGTCAGTTCCGTAACAATGCAACTGCTCAATTACAATATTGTAATGCTTCATATCAAAAAGTTATACATATTTTGTTCTAGTTAAAGGTAAGTACTATTATGAAACCTATACGCAGGAAAAGTATTTATATTACTTGGTTAAGCTAAACGAGCCAGTAATTGCTAAAATGTCAGTTCCGTAACGTCTGTAAATGTCAGTTCCGTAACAGAAAATAAGTTCATTTATACATTATAATACAATATGAATTTTCGTACAAGTACCGAATTCTGGTTTCGCTTTACAAAGTTCATTTGTAAGGGGGAAAAACCTACTCCCACTTAGATTTAAAGCGATTCAAGTATTAAACTTTTTTAACCCTGTTTTGGGCAAGTTACGTCAGAATCACACATATATAAAAAAACATATAATATGAAAAACGCTTAATAACTATTAATGTCGCATTTGCACAGTAGTAGTATTGTCAATATTTGAGAGTAGTTATTGAGAAGAGTAGGAGGTTACACTTGTTTCTCGTGAAATATATTTAAATATAATAAATACATTAAGAAATATATATATCACTTGCGTCTTCAGTTAACTATAGTTATAGTAAATAGGCGCGTTTCTTAGTGATATTTCTTTCGACGAGATTCACGTAATTTTTTCACTTCTCTATTTCTGAATGGCATCAAAAATGTATAAGCACATTTATTTGTTCGTAAAAAAAAAAACAATATTCTTGTAACCCAATCTATATATTTCATCCATTAGAAATGAATATTCGCAAACATATTTGAGCTTAACATTATTTTCGACAGATTCTGTACTATTAAAACAAGTCGATTCTTAAGAAATAGGCTTCAAAACCTAAAGCTTGAGAAGAGAAATATAGTATAGGAGAAACTAACTAGGAGAGGGTCAGGGGTCCGGATCACGGACTCGGCTAAAGCTTTGGAATAGGTTTTTGGATATAGAAATATGAAGAAAGCTGCAATATTAGACCCTAACGCTCAAAAAAACTAAAAATTCTGGGCAGTTTTAGCTTTATTTTGACAAAAGTCCTTGTTTGAAAAAAAAAACCTTTCCTAAAATCGACAAATATTTATCTTTAGAATATCTTAAATATTATTTCAAGTAGGGAAAATAAAACTAGAGAGGATGAGCTTTCATTTGATTTTTTAAGGATTAAAAAATGTCCATTTGTTCCAAAGTTATGAAGGTTTAAAGTTGAGCATCAAAAGTGCACCAAAAATACTCAGGTAGTCGAACCGTGAATTTTGGGAATTAAGCAGTGCGTTTTCGATGCTCAACTTTAAACGTTCATAACTTTGAAAGGAATGGGCATTTTTAATCGTTAAAAAACAAATTAAAGCTCGTTTGCTCTAGTTTCATTTTCTGTACTTGAAATGATATTTAAGAGCCTCCAGAGCTAAATGGTTAACGTTTTAAGAAAAGGGTTTTTTCAAAACTTTTGTCAAAATAAAGCTAAAAGTGCCCAGAATTAGAGTTTTTGCTAGCGTTAGGGTCTAATATTGCAGCTTTCTTCATATCTCTATATCCAAAAACCTATCTCAAAGATTCAGCTAAATCCGTGATCCGGACCCCTGACTCTCTCCTAGTAAGTTTATACTTCAACTTTTTAAAAGCCGTATCCATTTCGTCATAAAAATGAACTGAAATTAATCCAATATAATAATACCAGACCTACACTATATTTGAATTGAAATTTATTCAAGGTCAAATTTGACTGAAAAATGATAAAATTAATAGAATGACTTTTCACAAAGAAATAGTAGTTTTTCGAGATAAAAAGGATAAGCCGCTCACCATAAGAACCTCGCCTCGCCTCGGTAAAATAAAGTTTTTACGCGCATAATAATAAACCCCGTCGCGAAGTTGCTCCCGCGCTTGCGAGCGGCGGCGTCGGCCGGTCGATCGGCAAAAAAAGTTGCTACGGCGCGCATCGTCGCGCATTATCGGCTACCGGCCCGACTGCGCGCGCAAGCCGCCGATAAAGCTCTAGCCACCGCATATACGCGAGCATTCGTATATACAGCTTTAATGAACGAGCAATTAAGCATCGGCTCTCGATTAAGAGACCCTCGCCGCGTAAGAGGCGCGCGCGATTTATGCCATTACGCGCTGTATGTGTATATATATTGGGGGGTCGGCAGATACGCGTCGCGTGTTTTATTGCGAAATTACCCGCGAGGCGCGCGCGCACGCGCACTTAATTGGCGTTCCCGCGGCCGAATCATATTTTCGGGCGCGCGCTGCGTGTATGTGCATCCGGTTGCGGAATTAAGATAATCCGTAGGAGAAGAGCTTGATAATGCCTTTTCACCCTTAGGGAGGGCGCAATTTTTCGAGGGAATCGCCGGCTCTCTCTCTCTCTCTCTCTGTGTGTGTATAGTGGATGCGCTTGATTAATGGCGGCTAAGATAGACGGTTCGGGGAAAAATGCACCCGATAAATTTCTTGCAATTATTCTTCGTTATACTAGGAGATAGTGGAGCGGAGCTCTGCGCTGATCGGTACATTATTATTCATTAAATGATAAATTCAGGAGCTGTGGGAGATTGAAGAATGTGGGCTTTTTAGGTGGTCAATGGAATTTCTTGGATCTCTATATTATTTTCATGGTTTTTCATGTGAATTTTATTGTCGAATGTATTGTTTTCGTTATCGATAGAAGGAACGAATGAATAATTTAAAGAAGTAGACATACGCAAGTGTATATTAAGGATTCCTATCCGACTTAGTATTAAAAAAATACTAGAAGAATGTAACATCGTCTTCAGAATGCTCGATATAATACATCAAGTGAAACACTTTTTCGTATTATTTATCAAGAAAAATGAAATGATTTCTGAACAAAATATTGTTTTACGTTTTCAAGCCCAAGTTGCCACAACGAGGCTATACTTACTTATATAAACTTAGAAAAGTAAATCAAGTTATTTCGAAACATTTTCTCGCCTACGAATATTAATTTCTTGACCGGTAAAATTATTTATAGTTCGGTGTAACCTAGAATCCGCTTTGCGTCGTGTTTATCGCACTAGCTACGCTCGTACGCTAAACTCACGGTGCAACAATGAACTGCTTAAGGCACGAATAGGCGTGACAACGGATTTAGGTAAACGTGCTATAAAATAGTATACGATACTTGTAACTCAAGTGGCCCACTGCACGTCACTGCGCTCGGGCGCTAACTTCGGGCCGTGTACTGATGGGCCACTTAATTTCGTACAACAATTGATATCCTAATTCCATTTAATGTACCGATTATCATGTGATTCAGTTTATTGGTTTTTTTCTTCGACTTCATTAAAAAACAATTTCGATAGCCATTTTGTATATGTATGTATCATGTCACTGATAATTTCGATTAGATCTTACGCGGTTCGTTCAAATCAACCTATCATAAAACTTATGTTTACGTTCTGACTGAGTGATAATTGCGTGTAATATATACTCGTACAAGAAAATATCAAAATATTCAGATACTAAGTAGCAAATACAACTTTAGTTAAACGTAAAATTCAAATTCTGTTATGAAAATATAAATCCCTTTTCTTGATAAAGATTTGAGATTATACATTTTGCGATTGATTAATTTTATAGAACATCAATAGGATTTGATTTATATTAAAAAAATTTCTTTTTCAATATTTTCACAAGAAACTTTGAAACAGTTCAATTAATGCGGTTATTCATTCTAAGCCTGACATATTATTTGTTTAAAAAATTCAAATTAGATTTTAAAATAATTTAGCAAATATTTGATGTTTTGCCGTGATGATTATAATATTACAAAAGTACAATATTATACTTATAAAATTTAAACCCTCTCAAACTCGAAACTGCATTCGCCACCATAAAACACTTGTAATAATAAAAGAACCATGTACATCGCCTTCTTTTTACCTCGTGCCCACTTCCGCGCCGTCGTCCCACAACCGCGCGCGCGCGTCTACAGCATTAAAAATGTAAATCATACAAACATAATTCTTCGAAAAAGAGCTCCAACGATAAATCCGAGCTCTCCGAGAGAGAGAGAGAGAGAGAGAGAGAGATCAAAGACCAGAGACCAAAATCTCGCGGCGGGCGTATAAATCACGCTCTCGCTCGTGCGCCCGGGCAAAAGGATCTCCCCGCTCTGCACTCGCGAGATAAAACTGCAGCAAATAGCCGCGGCGGCGCGCGGGCGAATGTAGATCCCCATCAATCCCCGTGAATTCCGCGTTCGCGACTCTCTCCACATCGCGGGACGCTCACACACACACACATACATACCTACCCCGCGGTACTCGACATTTTTCTTCCTTATCCATTAGCCCTTTGCCGCTTTCTGGCGCGCGGGCAAAACAATGCGGGCTATCACCTCGGTGCACGCGAGGCCTGCCTTCAACGTGGGCGTGCTTCCCCATGGGCGTGATTACGACTTGTTAGCCCCGCCCACCGGGCACCAGTCGCGCGAGCGAGAGTCAACGCCCTCGGTTGACTGCGAATCCACTGGGATAGCTATAGCCAGAGAGAGAAAGCGCGTCTAAAAAGAGAGAGAAGCGTGGCAACGTAGTGAGCTAGTGCTCCCTCCGGCCCCCACCCCGACTACTGTCTCCTCCCTCTCCTACTCCGGTAGGAAAGAGAAAGAGAGAGATAGAGGTGACTGTCCAGGACAGTTTGAGCGCCGCAGTCAGCGACTGCACCACGACTCTCGAGGGTCCTGCGCTCGTGCGTTAGGAGCGCCGTGAGAGAGAACCTAACCTCACCGCCGGCCTCTCCTTATCTACAGAGGAGTGAACGAGAGAAAAGGAACCTTCTTCGTTTATACCACCGCCAGTGTGCTATCTATCCCCCTGTCTCTCATTCCCCCTTCGGTCCTCGTGGATTCCTGCTGGCTTTTTTCTCGTATTTCATCCTGCCACGACTGCTACTACTAATACTACTGGCGCAAGTACACCTATACACCGCGGTGCAAAAACAGTGCATCCAAGAGGAACTCTAAGGAAAAGTGCCTGACGACTGGGGGTTCAGTGCGACAAAGCCGTGTGGTTTTTGGTGATGATGCGCGTTGTGATAGTGTCTGTATTAATAGTATTATTTGCCCACATCAACGCGTGAGGTACATTCCAGTGAATCCTATATCTACGTATATATACGTCAAAAGAACAAAGGTATATATAACCGCCGTGTCTCTATACACGATCCCAGCCATAAGACTCGTTGATTGTGCGTCCAGAATCAAACACGCGAGAACACTGAGGCCGTTCTTCGACAAGAGGATCGAAGAATGCAAACCCAGCGCTGTGCCAAAGCAAAGTTCTCTTGAATCCTGTGTATACATCTACACAGAGACTCGGTTTCGCAAACTCCAAGTGTCCTGTCCTCCGGCCGTGCGAACATGTCGGATTGCAACCGCTGATTATGCGTGAGTATATATCCTATGCGTCATGTCATTCATTAGCAGATTAGCTATATATACGTATTATATCGCGCACGCGTGCAGCCGGCGGGAATCGCGGTGCCGACGCGCGGCGCTGCATGTAGTGGCAGCGCCGATGCGAGTAAACAAACAGTCTGTATATGAGGAAATCCGCCAAAGCCGTAACACTTTTTCTCTCACAAAACTGGCAAATAATTTTTTTCGGGCACACCTCTCGGACACGGTTTTGCTCAATCTTTATACCTTAAATTATACGACAAAACAGTTGAACAATAGAAAACGTTCTTGTGACACCGTTTTAGGAAAAAATCCACTTTTCTTATGGGAATTTAACATGGGAAAAATGGACGAAAAGTAGTCAGTCATGATTAACCAATAGCAAGCTATTAAATAATAAATTTTGAGTTTTTGCGATCTATGTAGAAATCCAATAAGAATATAATAAGCTTTAAAAATTGAAAATCAAAGCAGAATTGTAGAATTGGCAGATCTCGTTTTAAAAACGCGCTAATTTAGACGTAAAGATGTTACGGGTCATACAACCTTAAAGATGACAACAAATATTCTACAAAAAAGCGATTAAAGTAGAAGAAAAGGGCTAATTGGATATGAGAATCGTTGAAATCGGCTAATTCGGCGCAAAGTTAGGAGCATTTGAAAATCGCGAAAAATGACAAAAAATGAGCGATTTTTTTCCGAATTCACGTAATTCAATTATTTTTGGTAATTTTTCGCGATTTTCAAATGCACCTAACTTTGCGCCGAATCGGCCGATTTTAACGATTCTCATATTAAATTAAAGCTCTTTTCTTTTACTTTAATCGCTTTTTTGTGAAATATTTATTGTCACCTTTAATAGCTTGCTATTGGTTAATCATCACAGACTACTTCTCGTCAATTTTTCCCATGTTAAATTCCCATAAAAGAAAAATGGATTTTTTCCTAAAACGGTGTCACAAGAACGCTTTCTATTATTCAACTGTTTTCTCGTATAATATAAGGTTGGATTGATTGAACCGGATTATTCGATCGAAGGTATCGTTAATTTTTAGCTGAATTTTGTATTTTGTGTTGTTGTTTTTTGCTCAGTTGTTTGGTACCATTGTGGTGAGTTGTGTGACTTGCCATTTACATTTAGTGCGATTTTATGGAAGTACCAATAATAGTATTAATGAATCTTTGTATTGTATGGCGAACTTCTGGGCTGAACATGTAAATAGAAGATAGCATAAAGAAGTTGAGAGTTTAGTAAAGGATAACGAACATCTTTTTAAAGAAGCAGCAAGGGACTCGTTAATAATTGTTTCATTAATTATCTGAAGATTATGTCAACTAAAAGAATAACTCGTTTGCTATAGCCTATTAATAAATCACACGAGGATAAAAAACGAAATTAACATAACATCGTGATTGACTACTAATACAAGTAATACTGCTAATTGGTATTCTTCGACTGACGTGAACAACTTTTGCCAAGTCCTCGTGGAATTCCGATACGGTATAATGAATTAAATTATTTTTATAACTATGGACATTAGATTCTTTCAATGTTTAAGAACACACTATGTAACCGTCAGCTTGCATATTCAAAACTATAATTATATACATAGATCTGTCAATTTCATGCACCAGGCTGACATAATTACCAATAATAAATGATACAACAACTATGTATTTGTAGTGTAGATCATTACAAACATAAATAGCAACAAAACAAATGTAATTTATTCTATTACGGATATTGAATGAAAATATGTTTATCGCCGAGAAACTTATATTTTATGACAATCACCACTAAATATAATTATTTTAAAATTCGTCTTCCAATTTTTCATCAATAGTCAAGTTCTTCTTATGGAAATACTTATACATTCTAATTCTTTTGATTTCCCAAATTATTAGCCAAGCAAAAAAGAAAAAGCGAATTTTTACGACTAACAGAACTGAAGCTCGATATTCTTTTATTTCGAAAGATAACCCATTTTGCAACCGCACACATCCATTTAGCAAATATGTAGAAATCGCGAGACTCGTAAGCCGGTATATAAGTTTTACGGTCCACACGAAACGCGAAGAAACAGAAAAATTTACTGTTTTTTTTCGGAAATAACGCTTTTAAAGCTAAAAGAGAATTATCGATGAATAATTTATTGAATCCCATAATTAGATAGATTCAGGACGCCCCGTGTAAAGCCATTAAAATTTATTTGATCTCATAAACATCATTAGAAAACCGGCCCGCGCGCGAGCGCGGCCGAGTGCCCCGACAGGAAAGTGGAAGTCAATGTAAGAGAGCTGCCTGCTCGGACGGTAATCGCTATTACCATTAATTTCATCAATGAAATTACTCTTTTATTGGGTGGGGCGCTGCTCTCAAGGTTTTCTTTTAAGATCCTGTGTGGAAAAAACGACATGTCGTCGCAGCCAAAAAGCCGTCGTAAATATTTTTCCACGTGATTTCTCCCGAGAGAGTGACAAAGTTGAACGCGGCGACTGTTATGGGGTTCTTGCACTTGGGCGTATATTTATTTTACCGTGTCATGATGGCTCCATTAAAAGTTTTTATGGGTGCGCTCCGGTGTGATTCTTTATGGAAATTTTAACAGAATTTGTTCGTTTCTGTATAAAGTTAATGAATTTAAGGTTAGTGCCCGTCTCGGCATGCATTAAAGTATACACGATATAAAATTTTCTTTTATCAAAATCTTTACAAGTAAGTTGAATATTTTATTATTTACGTGAACATTAAGTTATCATCTATACATAAACTGTCAATGAATTAGCATATATTTTGTTTGCTAGACTAATATTATAGATAAGCAGTATGTGTCTTACGAAATAATCTTTCTCACAAACAAGATACAAAGCGCTACACTCTTTTTCATTAAATCCCCATATTGACAAGTTCATTTTATATTAAACAAACTATACATAATAATTACAATTGTAAATAAGCCGTTTTTCCTTCCAGTCCCGTCGCGCAGACCAATAAAATAAAACCTGTCACTCTAGAAAAACGTCGGTAAATCATGCAGAAATCTCCCTTCACGACAGCTGCGCATTTATCTCTTATACCCGTCGACTTGACGCAAAAGTCCGCGCTCGCGCACTTTTATACCTCGCTAAAACACCCATACATTTTCGTAAATAATGAATTCTCGCGCCATTACTTATTCATTCAAATCGGCACTCGCTTTCCAGGATCTGCTCCAATTTTCACCTACGGGAACTCTCGCATGTTTTGCGCAATAATTATTATTCTCCCCGGCGAGACGCGACCACTGCTTCTAAATCACTCTCGGCGCGCGCAGTCGCGAAAAATTGCTCAATTGATTGATTTATCGGTCCCGGTAATCGTCTAATAAATGTATATGGCGAGCTTTCACGATGACAAGCTCGCGCCCGTATGTGTATACGTTGTGAGAGAGCATCGCGCGAGTATTGAGGTAAAATCGCCGCGTGCAGCCGCCGTAGCCGCGATAAATCCTGGTGAGAGAGACGCGTGCTTATAGGCCAGTGCGTGGCTGTATGTATATTGCAACCGCGGTTTAATATTTTAACGAGGATTAGGTCGCGGGTGTGTTGTTGTAATAGTGCGCGGGATATGTCGGTATGCGACGGCCGTCAAGTTCAACTTTGCCTGGAGGCAAATCGCGTCGTTGTTCCTTTGTGAAGGAAAGCTGAACATTTCGAATTAGTCTTTAAATATTATTTCAGATTTTTTTTATTACTGTCCAACGTTCTCTTCAATTTTTCATTATAAAAAAATTAATTTTCCAATATTCATAACGGAAAATTCTCTTTAGACTAAATTAATCGCAAATAATAACGTTATTTATGATCATTCTCTGAGAGCCTTTATAAGATCGGATGAAAGGGAAATTTCGATAATATCATTACGCACGCGCGCTGTAAAATGTTTTATACATGAAAATCTTTATGGCCTATCATTGATAAAAAGGGTAATTTATTTCAGTATACTTTTTTCAGATCGTGAAATACATTATATGATATATTGTCCAATAAATCAACGCCTAGTTTGCAATAAAAAAAAAATTTACAAGCTGCGCGCTCAAGATTTATGAGAGAATTTGTATCAATTATTTCATAAGCATTATAACTTTACTCTCATTAACGAGTTATTAACGTCGCACTTATAAATATTTATTATGAATAAGTAATAAAAAAATTAAAAACATTTTGAAGCAAAGAAAAATTGATACTGCAGTGATATTTCGTATATGCCGTTGCACTCCTATAGTGAATTGGATATAATTTTTATCAATTAGAATACAAGAAAAATGTTATGATCACTTTGATAAGAAAATATACTTTGCAGTTAAATGTAGTAGACGGAATATCATTACTTCTCAGTGTCTGCAACGTTCAAAATATTTTAATCAATTCATATATATTATATGTACGTGTAAACCCTCGATATGAGTATGTATATATTCTCAAACTTAGAATACTTTGATATGAATAAAGTGAAAATTGTCTGCTTATACTCTGTGCAATTGAAGGAGGCCAACTAAACAGTTGAACATACACAACACATTTCTGACATTTATTATTAAAATTTCAAAGTAACTTTAAAACACTACGAGGTAGTAATAGTAGTAAGTGTTTGCAAACACCTGTATAGGGTGATATCAAGATATGTTCGGTTTCTCATTAATATTGAGTTACTAAAAGATCGATTCAAATATTATTTAAATCTCGATTAATTTAAGTAATTTCCATGCGTTCTGATAAAATAATTCATAGTGTAATACATTCATAATATAACTTTCACCCGTAGAGAAACATCAAGTTACTCCAAAAAATAGCCAAAGAAAACGTGCAATGCCCACAACTAAAGAAGTTACACACGCAACAGCCACTATGTATAAACTTCACTCTACAACTCCTACCTTGCTTCCCTCCACTCCACTAGAGCAGAAGAAGAAAAAAAAATAACACCGGAGGCGCACACTGCTGACGACGGGCCCCGAATAATATGCGCGCACTGCGATAAATCCTCGTGATAAGCTCTGGTGGGAAATCCCTCTCACCGAAAGTGCATTAAGCCCCCGCGCGTGCAGCACTTGCGCTCTCCCGACGATAAGCATCTGCTGCGGGCGTATTTCTCTTTTTTTTCGTTTCTTTCGACTATAGTTAACGGCCCGCCTGCACGCGACGAAAGCTCTCGCGTATGTGTAATTAAGACGTCGGAGGGGGTAGTTGCATTGTTTCGATCGAGGGAAGGCGGAGCTTTTCTTATTCGCTCCCCCGCTCAGTGAGGTATGGCGCGCGCGGAATTTTATCGTGTAGTCCCTCGATATGAGCGATATTCGCAAATCTTGGGGATTCGTGAAATGGGTTGTCGGCGCTGTGATGGTGGGGTTCGTGATGCGTTGAGTGGATTGATAAATGTAGCGGAATTATTTATATAAGGCTACACGGTGTACAATGATTAAGTTTTATAATTAATGGATGAAGATTTGGTATGGTTGTAGAATAACAGAGGGATGAGGTTTTAAGCGTGTTTGGAAAACAAACTTTGAGATATCGAAAATATGAAAATGTCGATCGAAGTAAAGTGGTATAGAGTCTTATGGTTTCGTTATTACTTTTATCTGACATCGATGCTGATGTTTAGATTATTGTACTTTTATTTCATGCAACTTTCAAAATAAAAATTATCTTATCAATATTGCAAATAGTATGATATTTTTCTTAAAATTTGTGCAGCCTAGAGGTTTCCAGAAAAATCCATAAAATCATGTGATTCATTTTTAACTTAAATTTATTGACAGTAAGTAATTAAGTAGGTAACTGTAATACGCAGCAAAATTCAACATGTGAATCATGAAAACTAATCTTTCAGAATCATCATATCAAATTTTATTATAATGTAGTAAAACGGTAAGTCAGACTTTAAAAACGATTATACGCGCGTATCTCAATCCATGTCAAACATCCCGTATCAAATCTAGATCTACACATAGACAACTCCTTGGAAGCTGGTTTTGTATGTACAGAATCTAATCGAACCCATCTACATAAAAATGTTTAATGTATAGCAATATGTTCAACTCATTAAATAATTGAGGACAAGCACTGTGGTTAAACCTTTGCTTGGCAAAGAATACGCTTCTCTGCATTATTTAAAAATCTTTACCTGGAAATAAACGAGGAAAAAGCATAACTTACTATCGAATATATATAGTACATTACGATACGAGTACGCAAAGTAGGTGATTCTCGCACGAGAGGAGAAAAAAGCGAGTGCGAGTATACCTACGCAGCGCATGAGTATTGTATACTATATTCCCTATCAAGTTGTGCAAAGTTCGAGATTGCACACGCACCTGCGCGCGCAAACCATCACTCTTCCACAAGCTGAGACGAGCGCGTGGGAATGAATCATTCCCGCATGCTCAGTTACTTTTCCACACGCTCGTCAAAGTGTGTGGAACAGTGGCAGTTTGCGCACGCAAATGCGTGTGCAAAATCGAAATTTGCACATGAGGATAGGAAAAGAATTTATAATAATTTTTCTTAAATGTTCCTTTCCACTATCCCACACCGTCCACTTCTTCAAAATCCGATCTTTTACAGCAACCAAATCAAACGACAGCTATACGAAAACCGTCCCACGCCCACTGAAAGCACACCCCGACCGTTATACATGCCCATCGCACGCATAATGCCATGCGGAGAATATATCTTTCCTGAAAACCTTGAGCGGCTTTATCGGCCGACGGAACGCTGCGTATGGCGCTCTCGAAAATTCGTCCGGCGGCGGCGGCGGCGCCCCGTATCTAAACGGCCGTTTCCCGCGCAGAAAACTTTATCCTTATCGCGCGCGGGGATTGCGATTGCGCGCAAGTGGGCCGACGGCGGCTCATGACTATGAATTAACGCGGCGCGCACTCTCCAAGTTCACGATTATTTCGAGCAGGAAAAGCGCGTGAGGTGGGTTGAAATTATTCTTTCGACTTGAAGTTTATGGTTTTTTCTTGGGGTTCAGTGCAGTTAGGTTTGCGTGTGTGAATGACGTGAAAGTTATCGTTGTCGATTGAGATGAGGGTTTGAAGAACGTATGTTATGTTAAGGAAGGAATCCAGGATTTTCCAATTCAATATAATGTTAAGTAATTTAATTCTTAAGACGATGGAAAACTTTTTGCGAAAAGAAGTATTAAAGAGACTATATCGAAAAATTATCCTTGCAATATGAATAGGAAAAAAATCTTGAACTGTTAGTACTTTATCGATACAATATTAATATACAGTTTTCAATACAATATCAAGAGTGTTATGTCAAGAATGTAAAGAATCTTGTCTTGTCTTAAAAATAACTTAATATATATTATCGAAATAATCATAATAACTAATTAAATGAAAACAATTATTTAACTCTCAAGCAAAAGCGCCTTTGTTAATTCAATAAACGTTGGTAGTGGCTGCTGACAATCTACTAACGATATGCTCGAGTGGTAAGCGCTGGCAGGGTACCTATATCCCCTCCGGCTTACTTAGGAGGGTACACCGCCTCGCAGCGGTGGGCGAACTACAATCTGAACGGAGGCACGTGTCGTCGCGCGGTATGAAGAAAACCCAATTTAGAAAAGCCAGACGAAAAAAAGCCAGTATGGCCCGAAAAAATAAAGAAATGTGCCCATAGTATGGCTTTTTTCGCGCGAAACTGGTTTTTCTTCGCCCGAGTTAAGGCGATCTTACGCCTATAGGCCTTTCTGGCCATAATTAAATAAAAAAATTATAAAAAATATTATTGTAATGAAATAATGAAAATATATTGTAAATGACAAGACCAATACAAGAGAGAAATTTTCAAGAATTTACAAGAGCGAGACAATAATTATAAAAATATTGTATAGTCTTACTGTCGTGCAGCCCCAGCAACAATAACCATCATACATAAATTCGTCCATCCTTTACGATATAAATTTCTCTCGCTATATTCAATCGGCGCATAATTCGAAAATAAATAAATTATCCCGCGGTGCGCGCTACCAACTCGAAAATTGAACCACGGTATACATCCTCCGCGTTCCCTCTTATCACCTCTTCTCTTACAAGCAATGCTCGCAATAAATCTCCAAACGAACAACTTTTTCTCTTGCCCTGCACCTCTAAAAACTTCGTCTCAAACTTTTGGCACGTCGTAAATATAAAAATCGTTTCTCCCGCTCGATTTATCGCTCGCGACTCGAGTTCTTCTCCCGCCGCATTAACGTATACTCGTCCGAAAAGATAAAGCGAGCGAAACGCGCGACAATATTGTCCGCTCGTAAAGCAACGAAGAACAATACGTATATCGCTCTTGGCTCGCGCGCGAGTTTATCGCGGGACGCAGTTCCGTTCCATCGCGCGAGCAAGCAAGCTAGCGAGTGTGTGTGCGACAAGTGTGCGGCAATGTTTATGCGGGTGGTATATGTGAGCTCGAGTTCGCGCGTACATAAGGGCTTTCTCGTTGCTGAGCTGCCGAAGCGACAGATAGTCGAGGGGAAATTGTGAGTTTTTTCTTTTTGAGCTATATGACAATGCATATAAGCGCGTGGTTATCGGTACGACGTTTCTAAGTCGTAAATTTGCCCAACGGGGAGGTGCTGGTTGTGATAAAAGTATATGCTGCTGCGCTATCCTGCTGAAGTTCGGTTGTCTATACTGCATGCAGCGTTTTTGATTTAGCTGCGCTGTGTGGCTCGGAGAGTTTATGGTAAATTATGCATTCTATACGTGTGAATTTAAGAAATGTTTTGTTGGCCTTTTGAGAATACAATAATTCAACTTGATCAGGGAGCTTTAGACTTTTGTTAGTTGGAATCAAAAGTGATAAACTTTTATGTCAAAGTTTGAAGAGCTTTCATTCTTAAAAAGCTTCAAAGCCGTTTTGGGGATTATATTGTTTTACAGATTCTACGAAACGAAGATTTCAGTATTGCGTGTAGATATCGTAGCATAACCATTTTATGGTAATGCAGAGTATCTTTCAGAATCAACATAATTTCGTCTGTCACGAAATATTTGGTATATATTTACTTTCAGCGACACATCAAAAGCCGTCACTGCAAATTAAAAAAAAAATAATAATAATAACACCTTTGCATATGTTACACCTATAAACACCTATAATTATAAATATTTTCAAAACACCTCACGAGCGGTACAGAAAAAAAGGAAATACATTATATGGAAATACGGCACCGACACACGCGAGACAGCGTCCGTGCGCGGCATATAGCGATAAAGCCTTGCGATTATATATGCGCGTTCGGGGGATGGACGCGCGGTGAGCGGAAGTGAAGTAATCGCCGGGCGGCGAACGAGTTGATAAGGGTTATCGGGCACCGATAGAGGGACACCCGTCTGAGCATTTCACGCGACGCGCGAGCGCGACGTATCACATACTGCCACGTATATTTGTGCCGGGGCTCATTTCGCGGGTCATATGCAATTACAAGCGCGGGCGCGCACGTGCACCGCATCAGCCAAAACGGTTCTCACACTGCGGGAGAATTCCTGCTAAAGAAGGTTGACGAAAAAGATTGTGAATGTGGAGTATTGAGATTGGCTTTGTACGCGTGAAAATGGGGATTGAAGGTTGAGGTGGTGGTTTTGCATTTTAAAGGTGAGCGTTGTCATTATCGATGGATGTGTATAGCTGTTATAGTGGGGATACGGTTTGAAATAGTATATAGTAATAGTATAGTAATAGTAATAGTCATTTATTGCAAATCTGATTAATCTATAAAAATGATGTAATAACATTTTAACATTCGTGTATATAATACAACAAAAATAGCGAAAATATAAAAACAGTTTAAAAATAAATACAATAATTCTTTCAAAAAATCCAAACACAGCATATTTGCGCTTCTCAGTCTTTTTCTCTTTTGTACGATATCACAGTCATTGCTCTTAAAAACTAATAATAATACAGAGTAAGTCACAACCAGAAATTAGTGATATCACAGACCGAAGTTCAAACTGACAGAAATATACGAAAAAATGACTAGTTTTCAATACATTAAGAAAACTACTGACTTAGTCAGGTACTCAAAAGTAAACTTAAAACTAAGATTGAAATACAAATTTTATATTCAGACTTTCCACTTACGCAAATAAATACATTCATTCAAATTAATAAATAAATACAGTGTATATGGGACGATACTAGGAAAACTAACATATGGAGATCGCCCATTTCATAAGTGCTTAGTCTAATGTGAGAAAGTGCCTTTTCTGAGCAGCCTGAAACTTGCTGAGCGATGGAAGACTTCTAACCTCAGCAGGCAGAGAGTTCCCAAAGTGCGCACCTCGTACGCTGAACGATTTTATTCCCGTTTCAGTGCGCATCAGGGGTGCTGTTAATTCTTTGATTTCGCCCTTAGTGGCAGACCTGGGCACATACCTAGGGAAGAGACTTAAGATAGTCCGAGTTATGCATACGCATGATTTTATACATCAATATCCCCATAAAATAGTGTCTCCTCAATTCAATGCGTAGCCAGCCCAGAGCTGCTCTATGGGGAGAAATATGATCACCCCGACCCAAACCTAACACATATCTCACATTTAAATTTTGCAGTCTCTGCAGTCTGTTTTTTAACTCTTGTGATGCATCAAGAAAAACTATTGAGCAATAGTCTAGATGAGGGAACAGCAGAGCGGTTGCGAGATTTTTCCGCAAAGCCTCAGTGGTGTAACACCGAAAGAATCGTAATGCAAACATCACACGATTGAATTTCTTGGTAACATGGTTAATATGCGCTTTTCACATAAGCTTTGCATCATGTACACCAAGACTTGTGACGGTGTCAGAGAATGGGATATAGACATCATCTCCGAGGTCGATCGTCCTCTACGTAGCACTTGAGTACAAATCATTAATAAAACAATTTCCGCCGAAGAGATCGCCTTTGTTTTTAGCTTGTTGAGTTTGAGAGAGGCGCCCACGGCCCACCCCGACAACGCCCTTGCCGCCTGCTGCAGTGTTTGGATGCCCTCATCTAGATTTTCTTTGGGCACTTGTAAGTCATCAGCATACAGTATATGATTGATGCATCTCGAGTCAAGTACGTCACGTATATTGTTGATGTATAGACAAAACAACAAGGGTCCCAGAACTGTTCCTTGCGGTACTCCAAGATTCGTGTTTAACCACGAAGTTGAACCTTGGGACTGTGTGCAAACACATTGTTGCCTACCAGAAATATAGGAGCTTATCCACTGAAGAGCAGTTTTGAAGAATCTCATCAATCTCAGTCTTTCGAGAAGATGAGAGGGAGAAATTGTGTCGAATGCCTTACAAAAGTCAAACAGTAGCAGTAACGTGACGTATTTCTTGTCGATGCCGCGACGCATATCCTCTATCAATTTAAGGAGCGCTATCTCAGTGGAATGATGTTTTTTAAAACCCGTCGGCAGAGGTTCAAGGATTTTCTCTTTTTTCAGAAACTCTTGCATTTGGTCTAGTGCAATCTTCTCTAGGACCTTTGAAATAAAGCATAAAATCGAAAGTAGCCTAAAATCAGATGGACTCTTTGCGCGCAGCAGCTTTTTTTCTCATAGGTCTTACCCGAGCTTTCTTCCAGAGATCTGGGAAAACACCCGGCGGAAAAGAGGAGTTAAATAACCCCACAAGAGGTTCCCCAATTATAAGGAGGGCAACAACACTTTGAGGAATGCCATCCTCACCACGAGCCTGAGACGACAAATGGGAGACTGGAAGGCAACCTCTTTGAACCTGAAACCTTCCAAACTTACAGTATTTTAGACATCCTTACACCTTCCACCAGTGTCCTGCGGCGAGACTTACACTCCAGCAAAATGCTGATTCAGTTCATCCGGCGCCAGACCATTCAAATGCTCATCCGGTTTGTATAGCAGCCCCAGGGTTTTGAGCTCCCTCCAAACATTACCATTTTCAAGAGCCTCTGCCAGTCTATTGTGGTAGTATGATGTCCTAGCCCGTGTAGCAAGGTCATCAGCAGTTTGTCGAAGTGATAAAAACTGTTCTAAGAAAAATTTGTCTCTTATCCTTTTGTAACGTCTGTATGCTGCGCCCCGTTAGTGTTGTAGTCGGTTTAGCTCCGCTTCAGCCCACGGCAGTTTGTTCTTTTTAGGTTTTAAAGTTTTAAGCGGAGCAAGTTGTTTTATTGCTCTCGTTAGGTTGTCTCAGAGGCAGTTTATAGCAGCGTCAGTGTCAATATTAGTACCGTCAGTAAATGATGACCAATCACAAGCACAAAAAACGTTAGCCAATTCAGATGGATTTATATCTTTATACCTTCTATAGTCAATGGATCCTATATTGTCTAGTGGCTGTTTTACACATCTGGAAGATACAATTATGTTGTGAGTGCTGTGAAAGTTCGCGGGGATGTTTCGAGCGTTCAGTACTGCATCATTTTCATCGACGAGAATAAGGTCAATCTATGTATGAGAGCTGCGTGTGTGATGATTCGTGGCACCATGCTGCACGACCTGTAACGATAGCTCAGCTGACAGTTTGCGGAAAAAGTGTGCTTCATGGCCATCTTTCAGGAGATCGGCATTTAGGTCTCCAAGGATAAGTTTCCGTTAGAAACAAGCACAGTAATCCCTTAATTTTGTCAATAAGGTCGGCGTCTTTGGTGAAAGATATATCTGGGGTCTGTAAATGACAGACACCAGAAATGGCTCGGTGTCACACTTTTTGACGGAACAGAAAATATATTCAGGTTTCTATCCTGCCTAAATACTGTAAATCC
Organism: Torymus auratus; assembly: GCA_900474315.1. NCBI lineage: Eukaryota > Metazoa > Arthropoda > Insecta > Hymenoptera > Torymidae > Torymus > Torymus auratus. The sequence continues at coordinate 18,423 of UXGD01003687.1, forward strand.
TCGGACATGAATGACGTCGTCTGAGATACAGTGGTCCAGCTTAGTTTCTACAACACCAAATAAGTCATATGTCGGGTTGTCATATAAAAATATGCTAACTTGATCAATGTGCTTTTTGAAAGAAGTCGCATTAATGAGCAATTTGAAACTATATGAATTATGTATTGGGTGTATTATACTTTTCGTGTTGTAAAGAAATTTTTATAACGATCTTAGATTTAACTTTTTGCAAAATATGTTTAACGAAATTATGGCTCAGAAAATCTGTTCTCTGGGATAGATTCGATAGTAACTTTTTAAATCCAACCAATGAGATCTAACAATAATCTAACGATTTAATCATTTACTAAAAAGAAAAGTATATGGATTTGGGATTCATCCACTTACAGGCTGATTCGCCCATCAAGTGACCTATACATTTTTCCATACTGGTTTTCGAAATTATACTTTTATTTTTTTTATGATGCGATACTTCAGAGCGGACCCATAAGTCAGATCTCTATGTGTCTTCAACACGGGAAACTGAGGGTTTACTGCTTTCGCTTCATCATCACCCACTATCCGAATATGTTTCAGATGTTATACATGTCACATTCCATAAGCTTGAGGAGGTTCTCAACATAATTTTATTATAAGTCAGCGTCCATCAATACAATTACTGAAGAGTTATAAATGTTCGTCATAATTTCAATATATACTACAAAAAATCTGAATAGAATCTAAATTGTTGATGTTTTGTAATGCACAAATAAGTACAAAGAAATCGCGACCTCATGTTAAGGAGGCAAGCCTGGGTTAAAGTCTAAAAAAATAGAATTTAGTATATTAGTCAGATATAATTATTTTTTCAAATCTATATAAAAAATAACTTTATATCTCAAAAATATACATAAAAAATCAGATTTTAGCACCTCCCTGGCTTCTATATTTTGTTTTATAAGCCTATAATATAACCGCTGGATTGAAATATGAATTTTTGTATATCACCTCAGGGCACGTAGCACTCCTCTGGACCGCTTTGACCAAATGAATGAGAGAGTGAAGAAAA
>UXGD01003688.1:0-19469 GCA_900474315.1 Torymus auratus
TTTTGATATTTGGAAGCTGGCGACATCGTTTATTTAAGCTTTCGGATAAGTAAAGATAGTGAACTAGAAACATGGCCAAATTAGCGAAGTGGCCGAATTACCCCGACTTACCTTATATATATATATGTTATTCTACAGATGTTAAAATATTTGTTGATAGTTTGTCAATTACATGTTGCCAAGCGAATTTTTAAGTAAAAAATTTTGGAAAATGTATATTTTTACATTTAAATTATAGTAGAATCATGTGCTTTACGTAGAAACCTTCAAAACTAATACCGACATTGACTGCAGATGAAGTTCAGTAAAGAGATGATTAAATTTCAAGCTTTATAATGATATCATAAAAAATTTATGGAACGGCGATGACTTTCAAGATAATCAATTAATAATATGAAAATCCGTGTAAAAGTACTGAGTACTAAGATAGTTGATGTAATACTACGTCAGTATACATCATATTTTCTGTTTTGAATACTAACGACGTAAATCATATGCTTGAACATCAAACAATTCTTTGTATAAATTTATATTATTTTTTATGTATAATACACTATTTAATTTATTTAATTATCTTACACTTTGAAACTGAATTTTATGAATATTGATAACACAAGTCTAATAAGACAATCTTACTTTGTATTTGTAGATACTCAATTGAATCGAGAGAGAAAAATTTAGAATACCATAATGGTATTAAATAGAGGAAGAAAGCAAACCGACGAAATTCATTGGCTTACTCAGGAAAATTTGAAAGCTTTATGAGTTCAAAAATGATGTCAAAGTAATTTCTCAGTATTCACATAAACACCCGAATTATATAAAATTATATCCTCATTAAATTATCATTGCAAATGCATGTTTGTGTATTATTTTTCTCAGATTTTTGCATTGCAAGGGATAATAAATGTGATTTCTCAGTATTCGTACACACGAATTATATAGAATGATATTTATCCCTTATTAAACTAACATTGCAAATGCATATTTTTGTATTATTTTTTCTCATATTTTCGCATCGCAAAGGATAATAAAAGTGATTTCTCAGTATTTCTACAAACGCCCGAATTATAAAATCATAATTATCCCTCATTAAATTAATATTACCAATCTGTCAGTGCATATTTGAGAATCTCAGAGAAAAAACGGGTTAAGTTGTATGTATACAAGCATTGAACTTAATCCATTTTTGCTCTGAGCCCCACATTTTTGCATTATTTTTATCTCATGTATTCGCCTCCCCGAGGATAATAATAAATGCCTGGAAAATCATCCGCCATCAAAAGGCCGCCGCCGCAAGTCCATCGTAAACTCTGCTCCATGTTTCAATATCAACTTTCATCCCGAATGAGAAATACCGAGTTAATGCATCAAAAACGTAGCTGCAGAGTACTCGTCGCTTCTGCAGGCAAAGATAACCGACACCCGTCTGTTCCTCGGATTTCCCACCGGTTCACGAGCAAGTATAGCAGTAGTAGTTCTCTGCCCCTCGCCCCCGCGGTGAAGAGACAGATTTATAACGTCCCATTTTTCCTCGCCCCACGAGCGTGTTAACAAGCAGAAAGACGTAAGTCCGCGCGCGCGCGTTATTAATTAAAGTCGCGAGCGGCGTGAACACCTCTCTCCCCCTTCGTAAAAATGAATTCCGTCCAACGGCCCGTAATTATCGGAGCGGTGTCGGTACCCCGGCCGCGCGTTAATCGCGCTCAAGCTGACTTCCGCTTTCGCGCACGTCTACACCCCTTATATATTTATCGCTGTGAGGAACCATCGCGTGGCCGTTGTATTTTATCTCCCGACTTCGTTCGCTTTAAAATATAGTGTTAGGAATATAGGGCGACGGTCAAATGTCCCGTGAACAGGCACTTTTGGCTATACTTGTTCGTTTGTTGGAAATTTCGTTAAAAGTCGCTTTGATATTTGTTTCTACAAAAGAATAAAATAGTTAGCTGTGGAGAACGCCCACGGGGTGTAAATTTAATTATTTTCGAAAATGCAACCTGTTGTAAAATCAGTATTATTACTTCAAAAATAAAAAACGATGAAATTGAAAAAATGAGGTTTGGATTACTAATTGTAAATGAAAGCGATAAAAACGCTGATTGAAAATCGACGTCTGTCGAGTTACACCACTCTTGTGTATTTAGTATAGGTGCAAATTTTAATTCATCATTTTAATAACTATGCACTTAATAAATTGATCAGCATCTTTTCTTATTGTAATATATCGTATATTTTATATGACAGTGGGACAGGTTTTATAGGTTGCGCTCTTCAAATTAAAAAGAGCCCCGTGGACATTCTCCTTTCAATATACATACGGTTGTCAATCCTTTTGCAAAAAAAAAACATTTGATAGATTTTCATTCCATCTCTAATTTATAATATCGGTAACAAAAAAAGATAACTCTATTTATAAATTTTAGTCAGATTAATATTACCGAACGCTGAAAAATCACGCGCGCAAAATTCGCTTGTCCGAATTTTTAAAACAATCTAAAAATAAACAAGCGAATTTTCGAAAAATATTCGAAATATCAACCATTTTTTTTAATAATAATAATAATAATTTTTTTAATAATATTATATCACGTCAATTTTTCGAAAATACCATTTTACAATAATGAAAAAATTACGTTATTCTAAAATTTTTATTCCATTTTTGAGCAATATTTTTAATAAACTCACGTTATTCATTTTCCATCAATAACGCTCCGAAACAGCCATTTTTTTTCTCTCATCCCCCATGCCATCGTAGTATCTCGCGATCACTGCTCCCAGCCGCACGCAAGACCCGTAATATCACGGAACAGTTCATTACACGTAGAACGCGGGTGAGGTTGGTGCGGGAAGGGGACGCGCTCGCAGGATATTAGAATACCGGGAATAGCAGGACGAGGGCGCGCGCGCGCGGTAGGAGTTGGGCAGGCACTGGTTTATCCGAGATTCGACCGCGTATATACATCGACGCGTACACGCGCATTGAGAGACACAGTGTGTATGCGTGTGTGTATGTGTGTGAGAGGGGGAGGCTCGGCGTGCCATCGATACCCAAATCTATGGGACGTCGTGGCGGTCCGCGCGCGCGGTTATGTCATAGCGGAGCGCGTCGTGATTCGGCGTATACCGCCGCGCAACACCGGAAATCTTCTCTCCTATATATATACGACGTGGATTTTCCCCTGCCTCGACGTCTCCGCGTCTCTGCAGCTCTCCGATCGTTCTCATATAGGGGACTCATGCCGTCGTGCATGGGAATTGCAATACGCGCGCGCGTGGGTACCTATATTGGATTCGGACGCGCGCGACACTTATGCGAACGAGATGCAGAGGGGACCAAGGTCGCGCGTGTGCGGCTAATGTATGGATGCGCGCCCGTGGTTGTACACAGTGATAACACGCGCCGATGGAATTGCCTGTTTTGTTTACTGTGCGGTACCGCAATGATTGGCCAAATCGATAGGCCATCAGTGTAGAGACAATTATGAAAAAATCATTCATTCCATGTATTTGGGACTGAAAATTAAGTTAGGATATATTTGTGATGGGCAACGTTTTTCTATAAAATTGAAAAAATATATATTGAAATTATTGATGAATGTTTTGAATATGTTCCGTCTGAATGTTGTATTCATATATCATATTAAATTCAATTTGCAAATTTTGGATTTTATTTTCGTACTACACGCGATTCATAATTATATATTACATGTTCCAACATTAAAACATAAACGTCATTGCATTCTGAATATCGTATACAATAATATACCCGAGACCAATTAAAGCAGACTCACGAAACCCCACACAAAGAGACAATTTTACTTGTCTGCCATGTCACAATTATATATATTTTTGATATAAAATTATGAAAATCTATAATAAAATTTAATAGTGTCAATCATTCACGTATTTATAACCAAAATGTAATTTAATTTTTTATCATGAGAGTAATTTCGTGTACTCTATTTTCTACCCCGAAAATCGCTCTATACAAGATATAACCAATTAGTTCAACATCACTTAGAAACGCACTGACCGCGCGCGCAGTGCACTCACCTCTTCATATTTGTGTCCATATCAGCTTCCACCTCGGCATTTCTCTACGCGCGCATCCTCTGTTACATATGCATAGCGCGAGGCATGCACGCGCCCGGCGATCCCCACGCGCGCATTGATCAGAACCGAAACACAAACGTAATACGAAATTAACGGATTTAATGTTCTGCGGGTGCGCAGCCGCAAACGCACATATATACACACAAACGCATACGTGCTATAGATCAACGCACTCACAAACGCGTTCTCCAATACAAATACAAACGAAGTTTTTGCTTTGCGGCTTTGGCACCACGGGCGTGTGTGGCTTTCGCGTATTAATCTGATAAACAAGCGCAACGCCGTGGGAGAGAGAGAGAGAACGAGGCCCGCCTATATAATGTATACATATTCAGTTGACGTGAGCCGGCGGCGTCCATCACGATATTGCCGCCGCGATTCGCCTCGTCGATTATAATATTACTTCCCCCGCCTTGCAAATTAAATGGCCACACTGTTTTTGGTATAGTCCAATGCGGCGCGCGCTCCGTTAGTGCCGAGTGGAGGGGAAAAATGCTAATTCGGGGAAGTAGTTTGTGTACGTGAAACACCTCGTGCAAATCGCGCAGGTAATCTCTTGTTTGCATCGGAAGTGATATTAAGATAATGAATCTCGACGCGTGTGTGGAGTTAGAATGTGCGAACTTATCTGATAAAGTAAATGCGGTGAAATCTCGTATTGTTGACGAGCTGAGGCGCGAGAAATCGATGATTTCGGTCACGAATAGTCGTATTTTATTTTACCTTTATTGCGTGCGTCGCCGCGGGTAATGTGGCAACCTCAAGGAACTTTGGTTTCGTCGAGCGAGACAGGTTTACGATTTCAGGGTACGCTCAGCATTAGGGTAGTTTTTCTGCACTTACGCAGACTTCAAGTTTTATAGGTTTTGTTAAACAATGTTTTCAGTTGCTCGCGGATAGACGAATAAACTATGGTTTATTCGTTTCAATGAAGTTTTTAAAGAGTTGTTTTTCGAATGTTTGTTTATTTTTGTTATTATTTGCTGAAAATCGAATTGAATTGGTTTTCAATCTGAATTAGCTGTTGCACTTGAGATTTTGCCGAACTAATTGGCGATAGTAACGAGTTGTTTTTCGCACGATCTAAATTCTTTTTATGTTTTTTTAACGTCGCTCTATTGACGTTCCCATTTTCGCACTATAATCAACGGCAGAGGCGTACAGTGCACTTGTTATCAAAGCACACGTAAATGTTTACTCGTACTGCTCGTATCATCGTTAGAGAGTAGACCTTGCATCGACACCGTCAGAGAACTAGTTAGTCCTTCAATCTACCGAAGTACCACCACTGCCCCATAATCTGAATCCGTTATAATATCTATAATACTAAAATGAGCAATTTTTAAGATTTTTCTGTTACGAATCTAATAATTCCATCAAAATAAACGCAATCAAAAAATTAGATCCATGTTCCACGTATCACTGTCATCTTTAAATATTTGTTTTTCTACGTCTTACTATACTTTTTCACGTCAAAAGCTTTTCCAGAGGGCGCGATTACAAATACGCAGTTGACAGAGGGAATAACGCTGATATATTTCCACAGTGGCAGTCGCATGGCAAGTATATATACATAGATCGCAACGGAAAATCTCTGTCTCTCCCTAATTACGGTAGCGGTCGAAGGCTGAGAAGCACGTGCTCAAAAATTCCCGGGTGCGCACGAACGAGATAAGCGCTATAAACACGGACGGGCATTCATTGCGTGCGCAAGACGTATACGTACACGCACCCTCTTCAGGAACACACAGGTCCATCGATCACAAGGGTGCGTCTGATCGCTCTTGCCTATAGTAGACTGAAGTTACAGTACTGAGATTTCAACAGCAAGAAAAATCTATTCTTTCATTTATTTACTAGATCTTTTTTCAGAGATGCAAATACTTTTGAAACGCTAAAAGTAAATATATGATGATACTTTTGCCAATCAAAACTGGAGCTCTTTCAATTGATTTCGAAACTCAGTATGTATATTTGGACTGGCAAGATAAATTTGGAGAGAAGTTATTAGCGGATATATTTTCGCTCGGTGAAAATTCCTTTTAATATAACTGCGACAACTTGACGAATCATAAATATTTGACGATGTTTCTTTCATCGAACTTCAACGAACCAATAAATTTAGACTAAATTTATAAAATAAAATTTGAAATAGAAGGTTGGAAAGAAAAGTACATTATCGCGCACGTCGATATTGTCGCACGAACGAAGCAAGCTGCGTATAGCTACCTATACTATTTTTTGGAAAACGATAACCGAATCGTGCGTTTCACACCGAATCGCCTGCTAGGTTCATTAGTGAGAAATGCAGACGATCCTATCTCAGACGCCATCACTATACTGTGAGAATTGTATAGACATATAGATACTAAGCATAGCGATTTACGCTTGGAACAAATTCAGTTGCCCTGCGTAATCCTGTAATACATCGTTGTGAACAATTCGAGGCAAAAAAACGACAATCCCTTTGTTTATTCTTGGAATGAAAATTAACGAAATTTCGTTCCAATAATAAACAAAGGTGTCGTCGTTATTTTACCTTCAAACTCTGTAGAACGATGTATTATAGGATCACGCGCACGACAACTGAATTTGTTCAAGATGTAAATAGCTATTCCTATTTGAATTATTTTTACATGTTCCGGTCGATAAAACAAAACTGGTAATAATATACCCCTTAAGGTATATAACAATACAAAAATAATAATTATATTACTTTAACATAAATATGATTGCAAAACATTTAATTTGTTAAACTCGTCAATTTGCTGATATTTTCGAAAGTTGCTCTATATAGAAAGATGTTCGCCGAACTATGTGCACATATATTAAAATGATCTTTCTAAAGCCCGAGTCGCAGCTTCGTTCGTATAATTCACGATTTCAAAGATATACAGACTTAAATCGCACAAGTTTCCTAGTTTGCTATTATACTAGATCTCTCTGATACATAACTCGAAACTTTCTCCCGTAATCCCAGATGCTTCATTATACCGCGTATAGCGCGGCGCAAAGCGCAGCAGCTGTGCGGCTTAATTAAATTTTTAGCTCCAACACCTTCGACTGCCAACAGAACTCGCGATCTTCGGGAAAAACACGTACGCACGTGATGCCTAATTACCCGCGAGAACACGCGATGCGCACGAGGTAGTTACATCCATTATAGAAACCAGCGACCATATAAAACTCAAACGCTTTTTAATTCACATAGCGCGTATTATATACGCGGTAGCGCGACGCGCGTCCGCGACACGGAATTCAAATCGAGCTTCGTATTGCTTTATCTTGCGCACGCGCGTGCGGTACGAGAAAGAGAGAGAGAGAGAGAGAAAGAAAAAGAGAAGCGACAGCCGAGTGGCGCATCTAAATAACGGACGCGTCGAAGGGTATATACGTAGATGGAATTCATACCGCGCTCGATCGCCCGCAGTCCATTCACAACGAATTCCCTCAACAATTCACACGCGCGCGCGCTGGTGCTTTATATGCGCGCACGCATGCGCGCACAAGCGAGCGAGAGATCTAGGGAATTCTGAGACGCGCGCGCTAAAAAAGAATGCGATAGACGTGGGGAGATGTGATGCGCACGCGGGTGTAGTGCGGAGCCGATGGCGCTAATTGTACTCGCAGCTCACGCGCGCGTCCGGCTCGAATTTTTCCCGCACGAGTGGTATGCGCGTATATCGGGATGCGTGAAGATTCGCTCGTGTGTGAGTAGGTTGCTGTAATAATGAGGAGATTTTTATTGGAAATCACGCGGTGACTGGAATCGACGAGAGGGTATAAAATAACACGGATATAATTCTTGTGTTATTGAGAAACATTTTTTTGTTTTTGAGCTCGGTGTTTTAATTATTATTTCTATATGAAACCATTCAGGTAAAGTTACTCGGAAATTCGTTATTTATGACGTTATTACGACGAATGAAAATAATATTCTTTACCGTAAACGTTATATTACATACGGAACTCGCCGACTTTATAAATTTTTCATACGCATTTTATATATATTATGTATACAGTATATTTATTATTGAAATTCGTTACTGAAAAGTCTACGTCATGTGCGTCGCGTGCGTTATAACACGTCTTGCCCGACATTCAAGCACATTAATAAAAATAAATACTCTCATTCCAAGTACGCTCAATAAATGAACAGTTTTTGACCTGTCAGTGCATCATATCGACCTATTTGACCAAATAAAAGGAACTTTGACAGGAAATAATCATAACTCTCGACGGTAAACGGATTTCAATAAAAAGAGAGACAGGAATACAAACATCCACCCGCGGCGCATGAACCCCATACCGTATATATAGCACGCATATTAAGAGAAAGGATTTTCCGTATGCGCGCGCGATTTACTTATGCAACGACGCGGTATAATCTTACACGCCACGGCATTTTCTCAAATCCAAAGACCCGCGCTTCGCTCCGGAACCGCGAAGATGCTCGCTCGCGTTTGCATAAAGCCTGACAATAAAAATAGCGATAAAAGTCAGGTGTTATGGTGGCACAGCCGCGCGCTCGCGCTCGATTTATGCTAATAGACTGCATGCGCTTCGAAGGTGGCCTCTTCCCCCCGCGCGTCGTTTATTACACGGTTCCACTATATTATAGCGTCCATGTACAGCCGTTCCTTTTTTACTAATGTTTTTAAATGCGCTATTATACTAGAGATCGAATGTTTATTTAAATGATTGTTATACCACAGGTCAAGATTCGCATGATGCCGTTGCTGACCTTAAATCGTTGTACAAAGGTTTATGCACGAACGGGATTGCATTGTTGTGTAAATACTTAAAAACGCTCGATTCATTACTCAAAAGGAGTCAAACAACGATTTTCGATAATAAATTCACGCGATTCACACACAGCGCGAAAATAATATTTAATGTAAATTTCGCGATTGGCCCTTACCATGCCCGACGCATGCATTTTTAATCATCTTTATTACCCTCCCCCCAGCCCCCGTGTTTTTCCAATGATAATGCAAATATTTATAGCTTGTTCTGCATTAATATAAATAACCGGCTTATTATTTGAATATCATTCATTGCATTTTAATTCAAATATAAGGGGCGGGGGGTGTTTGGCTTTGTCCCCGGTATACACTCTCGGCCAGCGCGCGTAAATATTTCGCCGAAAGAGCATTTTCGATAAATAATCTCGTTTCCTTTTCACGCATTTATAAGCCTCGAGCACCTAAATCACCCGGCTCGCCAGAGCCGGTTAAAAGTGTCTTTAAAAAAACATCGCTCGCGTTCATAAACGGACGGGCGCGCGGATCGCGCGCTTGCGCAATCAATCCGTCCCGACCCATATCAATCACTCTCCCACAGCCCGGCGAAACGAAAGTCCTATGGCTCACGATAACGAAAGAGAAACAGAGAAAAACACGCGGGACAGAGAGGAATCGCGCATAGCGCGCGCCCCGAAAGCAAATATCTCGGGGTCATTATTTCGTTCTCGGCGCGCTGCTATCATAACACCGAGTCGTCGAACTTTTCGGTTTCGTCTCTCTCACTCTCGGCATAACAATAGTGCGTGCGCGTACCTCTTCGGTGCAGGCAGACAGAGAGACTGAAGCGAATGGGGGAGTAAAAGAGGGAGGGAGAGAGAGGGCATTCAATTAAGATCGCCTCTGAAAGAACAACAAGCAGCCAGCCACAGCCGCCGCGTGCGTAATTGGCTTCCGACGAGCAGTATCTCCTGCAATAAATCCGCGTCGGTTTGACGGCCGTATAACGGCAGCGGTGGAGATGGAAATCGTCTGCAGACGCCCTTGTGTGTGTGTGTGTGGGTGCGCGGGCGAAAATGGCGCGAGCGGAGGCCGTTAGGGAAATCAAACGCCCGGAGAGAAATACCGTAATACAACGCGATAACAGCCTCGCGACCGGACGAATTAAACTCGTATATTTGGCGAAAGGGGGGAGGGGACGAGGAGTGCAGGAGGCGCCGAGTCAGTCAAGTGGCGGGTAATTGCCGGGGCGAAAGGCTACCCGCGGCGCTTCTTTATTCGCGGATCTGCCCACTTTCGTGAACAGCGAGGATTTCATTTTAATGCCCGGCTGAGGAAATTACTGAGGACCGCGCGCGCCGAGAAGCAGACGGATAGAAAAAGGTATAGGCGAGTGTTATACGGGAAGCCGGCGGAGAAAGCTGGAGGTGAAAAGGTCATGGTAGTAAGGGTCGTGTATTTAGGACTTACCACGTTTTTTTTCTGTCTGGGAGATAGAGAAAGCATGCACTTTGCATGGTAGTGGTTTAGAGTTGGGGCGGAAAAAGCTCTTCGATTAAATCATTCAATTTTCACCATAAAATAATTTGTACGGTCTATAGAATAAAACCGGTGAGGATGTAATGATATATTTATAATGGACTTAAACTTGGGGCAATTAGTTTCAGTTTGAAACTGCCAAAAATTTCAATGATGCACATCCTATGTGGAACAAGAGCAACCGTTTACTCAAATATTTTTAATTCTTGAAATATTGGATATTAATCGCTTTTTCAACTTATTATGAATAATTTTCCAGTTACTTCAATCAATGCTTTTGAATCATGCGTTGAAAAATTGTTTCTTTTTCTCTAATTTTTGGGGTATTTTCAGAATTTTCCGCTATTTCCTTTATTTTGAAAAAGAAATTATTCTACCGTACTTGACAATCAAGGATGAGTTAGTCGGTTCGTAGAGTCTAGACGTAGACTATAGAGTCTATAGTATAGATGAACCTGTAGTATTTCTTTACAACCTTCGAGGTACTAAAGAGTGTTTTGTAGCGGCCGTAAGTGTAGAGTAGAGCCTAACGTATCCTTCTGCTTGTTTAGAAACAGTATCTATATATATTATTTTCATCGATTTGTTATTACATTTTTTTTTTCGTTCATTTTACACTCTATAATTGAATTTCACAATTATACATTAACCGTGGTCCACCTCAAAAGAAAATACTACAGTTATATTGATAAAACCGTACTTTTCGTAGATATGTTATATCTAATAAAAAAAGAAGATATTATAATGAAAAGTGTTTTTTGTGAGTTATATAGAGACTTACAATATGCTAAATATTTGAAGTCTTGGTTCAGGTTGGAAAAAGTGTTTTACGGTAAAAATTGATTTTCTCCAATACGAGAAAATGGATATAAAAGTAATTTAATCACGTTAAAATTATCACAATTATAAATCTTTCTTCCATTTTGTAGGTAGCATTCATGCATGTGTTGTTAAAATATAATTACTTAAATGTTGAAATCTGTTATTATCCCAAAAAATGTTTAATTTATACATGTATATTTAAAACATAATATTTTCGAACATAAGTTATTCTTTATAAAGTTTCAAAATACACAATTCTGAATGAAAGAGTGCTAAACTAAAACATTAGACCTTTTAATGACCTATTGGTTTCATTCTAATGATAGTTTTATAAATGATATTTCTATCTGAATGTTAATATCAAAGTATGAATTTCAGCACTTAAAAATTAATATAATGAAACACTGAATAAAGTTTGGGAAAACAAAGTGCCAAGTATCTTTCACGAGTAAAGCTCCACGACAAGACCTGTCCGTGTAGTAAAGTACCCTCGTGTCTCCTTGGGCTTTACATTTTTTTTTCAAGGATAATATTGTTATAAATTAATTGAAGGCATTTTTTCCGGCGTTTGACTTTTACCTTCCTTCGAAAAGTTAATTTTACGACGTTTTAAACGAGTTACGCGTCGTAAAACAGCCGCCGCCACGTGCCAGCCAGGCGAGAGCGGGCGAACGGCCCGCGAAGGAGGGTAAAAAAATAACCTCCGGAAAATTGATCGTTTTTCTTTCTCTCCCCTACCTATAACAACTCTCGAAGTCTGTTTCTTCGGCATCACTTTTGCAAGAGAGTTTGGATACTCTCGCGTAAAAATCAATGCAAACTCGCACTCGCGCATCGCGTTGTTCCTTCTGTCGCCACCTTCTCTCGGCGAAAAATATCGGATATTAATTTTGCCAGGACGCCGCGGGGCCACGAGGCATAAATGTCAGCGCGCCAGAGACGTCGTATATAATGTCGAATTAAGCGCTAGTTTCCGCGAGCTCATACAATAAATTATGAAATATGAGAGTACGACGGCGACGGCGACGGAGAAGAAGGTGGGAGGGGGTTAGGGGTCGGCAGATGACTGCGCGCAATCGATAACCGATAACTGACGAAGAAAAAAAGCCATTTGAAAAATCAGCCGGCTGTCGGTGCGGGGGGCTGAGAATCGCTCTCGTGCCACCACCCACCCTCGCCTCTAATCTTTTCCCGTATAATTTCCATTTCCCTAAATGCCAGCCGCTTATCTGACGCGACGACTGCCTGCGCGAAGCGCGCTGTTACCCCTAATGACACCCGCGACGAAAGAGAGAGAGAGAGAGAGAGAGAGAGAGAGAAAGAGAGAGAGAGAGAGAGAGAGAGAGAGAAAACGCCGTCGTCGACATCTGATCGCGTTGCTTCGCTTTTCAGAACTGTGAGAACCGATATTGGAAAATATTTCGATAATTCAATTGCTTCTTTGTGTCTGTGAATATATTTAGATAACAATATATTTTCGACGTTCTCCGAGATTCAAGTTAATTGGTGGTTCGAAATCTTTTAAATATCATATTTGTCCGATTCACAAATCAAATTATACGTTTATTTTGTAATTATTTATCCATATATTGAGACATGTTAAAATTATGGTTTAATAAGCTGATTTATTAATTTTTTCCATACCAAAAATATATAATATAAATAGTACTTTTTATTGTCGTTTTTTATAAAATATTATAAAATATATATAGAGAGGTTTAATTTTAATAATTAATAAAGGATCAACCTATAATATTGATATGCCAATTCAAAATGCATAAGAAGATTATAAGCATTCAAATGAAAATTTATTTTTACATCAATAACAATGATTTCATATTCATTTCTTCAATTTTTAATACTCAGTGAAATGGTAATTTTTCTACTTGTTTTATCAAACTTCAGCTTTAGATAATTTAAAATTTTTTCTAGTTCAAATGTTTTTTTAATTTCTATATTTTAATTCTATAAATATTATCCTTATTTCTTATTGTTATGCTATAAAATAATAAAGTATATAATCAAGATTGAATGAAAGATTTTTTTAAATTTATTTTTAATAAAAGATAATGTGCCTGACTGCGGTAATTTTATCTTAAATGTAAATGTAGAGTTTATATATTAAATCTCTGTAGTCAATAATCAAAATTCACTTTATTGTCGGCTCATATAATTTTCAAAAGCTATATAATTCCTTTTCGAGCGTGAACCCGCCTTTTCGAGCGTGTGCGTCTGTCATCAAAATATTTATATATCTTCGAGAGGGTGCATCGAGTTTGGGTTCATGCTACACCCATAAAACACGGGCAAGCGCATACTCGACCCCCGCTCTTCTCGCGCGACTCACACTCACACGCGCACGCAGCCCCGATCATACGGAGGAGCTATCAATTTCAATTTCCCATCACCGCCTTCGTTGCTCGCGCGCTATCATCGCAATACTCGACGCGAGGACGAGGACGGCGACGACGATTAAAGCCAGCGTATACACACGCCCTCGTTCTATCTCCTCTCTCTCTCTTTCTATCGCGTAACAGACACTTCACCGGGGAGATAATCGCGAAAGTCCCTACGCTTTTCCCTTATCTCGTGGCCCTTGTGTGTTGCGCGCGGGCGATCTATATATTCGGGGTAACCTCTCGCAGAGGCGTAAGGACTTACCCTCTTTCGACGTCGACTTATCTGATCTCGTTAGATCTCGCCAACCCTCTTCAATAAGAGAGAGAAAGGAGAGATAGGGGATGGGTGGAGAGAAAGAAGATGCTAGCCGGAAAGCTCATTTTCGAACGTACGCCCCACGCACACACCCGTTTTTTATTACTCGCCTGCAGTTTGTTCTTGTCTTCGCGGTTGTATATATTTACTTCTGCGTCCAATTAGGGAAATCGAGTTTAAAGATGAGCGTAAAATACCTACACAAAATATTGTGAAAATTCAGTAAAGGGGGTTTTTGACATGTTTAATATATTTTCGAAAACTAGTTTATTTTACGCTCGTCTTCTGAACTTATGTAACTTTTATGGAATTAAAATGTCTTAGTCAGTGAACAGCAGACTAAAGATTGCATTGTCTAGTTTTAGTTTTTTTTCTTCTTTTAAATATTCGCGCGACTCTTCCCGTCGAAATGATTGATGTTTGAAGAATGTACATTTCTGAACATATAAAAAATAGAAGTCGTCAACAGTGCTTGCAACTCCATCGACCATGGTCACGATTTCTTTATATTCCGTACATATTCAACTTAGTTATAAAATAGAAAGTCTGATAACGATCGGAATACAATAAAGCAAAAGCTCAAACATCGAACGAAATTATTTTATATATCAATAAAATTAGACTTTATAAATTGTATTAATATTCTGTATCTTTGTTGATAATCTCGCATTTATTAATGCATCTATATCAAACATTCTTGAGCAGCCTGACAAATCGTCCAAGAATCAAGAGTCAACCCTCCTGAAAAACCGGAAAAAAATTCGTCACGACAAGTCGTCCGTAAGCCGGCGCCTTATCCGTCGCGTCAACCAGTCTTCTCGTCTCTCTCACTATCGTCCCTCTCCTTCTCTCTTTCTTGCAGCCGGAGAACGACACGCGCGTTTCACGAATTTAATAATCTCAACGTCGCGTCTAATTTATGATCCGCATATTCGCTCGTCTCTCTCTCTCTCTTTCTCCCACTTGCTCTCTCCCCAAAATCTCAACCGCGGTAATATTTCTTAAAGATCGCGCGGATAACGCGGCCTCTCGGAGGAAGTGTGGCGGACGGAAATCTCGAGGAAAAGGCGCGGAGCACCTACATCTATTCCCTCGGTGGCCGCCCCCTCGCAGAGCATTTGTATATCCAGCCGCGTAACTCACACACACACACACATACCTACGCACACTCGTGGCGCGTCACGCACTCGAAACGCGCGCGCAGATATCAGTCGTCGTCGTCGCTGCTGCTGCTGCCAGTGCCGCTGCTACTGCCGCTCTAACCGGAGATCATATCGCTCAGCTTATGTGCGTAATTTCCACTTGAGAAATTGTCCCCGGCACCTTCGCTCGCGGCCCGACGCGACGATGATGGACGATCGTGGGCGCGAATCTGCCTCACTCGACGAATGGCGAGAGCTTTTCCACCCCGTTTTTTCTTCCTCCCATCCCAGAACGCGCGCGCGTCCTGTTTTTCGCGTGCGCGCGGTGGCTTTTTTGGGGAGATTTGTTTATGGCGGAGTTTTCCGGTGCGATGACTTTCGGGGGGGCTGCGAATAAATCTCTAACGGAGGGCCGAGTTTTGTGCCCGGGTGCGCGCGCGATACGATTTTTTCGTGGGCCAAGATTTATGAGGACGTTGTTGTTTCTTGGAAAGAACGAGACCTACTCGTGTATAAATAAGGCCGAGGTAATTAGTTTTATTTATTTTTTCATTAATTTCCCCTGCATATCGCCCCGGATCTGTTCTTTCACCCCGTACAAATTGTTCGGGGTCGAAGCGTAAGCCTTTTGAGATAAGAATACAATTTTTTTCTAAATCGGTTCATATTTCATATTCCGCACAACTTACCATACGTAGTACTAATAAGGTTATTTTGGATTGATGTGCCAGATTAGGCACATTTTTTTCCCTAAAATGAGTATTTTAAAAAAAGTTGACAAAGCCTTTTCTTACTTGATTTAAATTGCCGATTGTAAAAGAAAATTTGTCTAGTATAATCTGCGAGAAATGCCACATTTTACAATATTTTGACGTTAAAATATACATTATTTTTAGTAAATGGCGTATTTGTACAAATCTCACAATCTACTACGTCAATATTGGCTACCTTGATTTGAAAAAAGGCAAAAATTCTTTTTTGAGAAAAGAGAAGAAAAGATAGTTGACGTCTGTCCATGAAAGTAACACGCGACACTATTACGTGCCATAGAATTGGTTAAAATTAGTCGCAAAGCTCGGCTTCTTGGAATTCATTCTCTTTCGTTCCAAAACCTCTAAATTTTTAGACATTTATTGGACCTGAAATATCTATTTTTTAGCACCTGCATAGATTTTTATATTGTCATCCTAATATATTCCGCTTTCGATTGACATTTGAAATTTCGTGATTTTACGGACATGGTTATTCACTTCGTCCGATTTATATAATTATAGACTTTCTGGAACTTTGAATACATAACATTGATAAGAGAATAAATAATCCGTGCTAACTTGAGCATATTTATACGAATTTACCTGACTATAAAAAAGGAAATATTTAAAAAGTTATTTTTTACGATTTTTACTACTGAATGTCTCATGAAATCTCGGATTTTCTACTAATTTTAGCAATCTTTACTCTTATTTATTTCAACGCTTTCTTCATCTCTTTGGAATAAATTATTTTCAAATTTCTCTATTGACAAGATCCAAACACTTGCTTTGGTTTTGCATCAACATCTACCTGCGTTTTTCAGTTTACTATACATAACCGTGGGCATCCTCCGATCAACGCTCTTTAATAATCATAATTGTAAACAGTCTAATTTCTTCATACTGAAGATGCAACTTTTATTCTGAACCGATTCAGCTCATACTGCTTGAGACTCAATTGTTGAGCCAGCCTATTGACAATACCTATGTCACACACACGCACTCATGCGCATACACATACACGAGCGCGTATACCAACACTTGCTCACGGGCTTCCTCGAGTTTCCGAAGACGTAAGAGGCAACAGCGCCGTCGTTATACCGTCTCCGAGATATATCGCGGTCAAAACGTAGGCTCGGCAGCCGAAGGAAATTGAATTCCGCCTTTAATTAAGGATTTAAGGGGGTTCTCGCTTGGCTTCGGCCATCTATAAAGGCAAAAGAAAAGGGGGTGGAGTCTGCTCTGTTCCTTCGGATCACCCCGTTTGACAAAACGTTTCTCGATACCCCTCAAGTCGGAAGCACGAGCGGACGCACTACATCTCGCGACGCCCTCCCACCCCCTACCCTCAAAAACAAACGAGCACGCGGCAGCGAAATAGGTACGTCAACGTGCCGCCAGGAAAATACCACTCGCGCTATATATATATCTAGGAAAAAGACTGGGCGTGTGTGTGATGTTTGCGCGCGGAAGGGATTTCGGCGCGGTTTTTAGCGCTTGACTACCTCGCAGCCCAATCTCCCCGGGCAAATTGAATTTTTCGGAGATCAAAGGCCACGCGCCCTATATATAAGTGGAGCGCGCGCGCGCAGAAGAAAGAGAGCGCCGCTGTTTTCGCGGCCGCGCGCGATGATCCTCTCGTCCGTCTGTCTATCGGCGCGCGCCATCATATCGCAGAGTGAAGGGAAAGAGAGGCCCATCGACAGGGAAAGAAAAACCAACTACCCTCGCCGCGCAGCAGAGGAAACGTCTAGACGTCTAGGCTGGCGAAGGGAGAGGAGCTCAAAGATCGCACGCGAGTGCTCTCTCTCTCTCTCTCTCTCTCTCTCTCTGCCTTTCTGATAAAGAAAAGACGTGAATTTTAATATCGGTGTTCGGCATGAGAGGAACTCTTTTCCTCTCTCACTCACGGAGGCTTCGAGAGTATTTTCCCAATATGCGGTTCGAGAGAAAATGCGTGCCGCCACAGAGGGCGCAAGAGAAAGGAAGAGCGCGGGCATCGGTTATTTTCGTTGGCGAAGAAGCTTTCGCTTTGCGCTGCGCTACTTTGCTCTCTCGGACGCAGGCCTCATTTTTCTTTCCGCGCGCTCTTCTTTTTATTATATTGGCTGAGCACTCCGCGGGGCGAGCACGCCCGGGCTCTTGTATTTGCCGATTGGACGTTGGGCTGTGGCGGGGGCCATGTTACGCGCTGGTTTTCCCGCAAAGTGAAAAATTGCAAAAGTTCCGAGGTACTACGCTGGTTCGATGAATATTATATGCTGAATGTTTGGTTGGAGAGATAAAAAGAGGGAGAGAGACATTGTAACATAACATGAATGAAATTTAATTTTTAAAAATTTTTGCGTGGTCGCAATACTGATGGTTAAATATAGCTTTTTGGACAATAGAAAATCGTGTGTATGGATTTTGAATAAATAGAATGATGACTTACGTTATGTTAAAGTAATATGACTTGACATTATTAAATACATATGTATCTATAATTAACTGTAATATCAAATTTCATTCTGAACACTGTTAGATCAGATCTCTTCAGAATAATAATTTATTATTGAACAATAATTTGAATTATATGTTTTGACATGACATAATATGCAATGGGGTATTTTAAAAAATTGTAAATGTTCACGTGCCTATAGTGCAATAATTTAATAATACGTAATTATTATCAGTGCCAATTCCAAAAACTCAATACATTTATTTATAAATATTATATAAAACATATCTTGAACAAAAATAAACTTAAAACTATTGGTACCGACTAAAACAATAATTCAATAATTATTATTAAGGCCATGTAAATAAATTGTACAAATAAAAGTTACCAATCACGACTTAATCATAATTAAATTTTTACAAATTATATTTTAAATTATATATTATTTCTTAGTATATTAGTCGTAAAAACGTGCCAACCAAATAATTTAACGTATCCCGATCGTTCTAAAATTTAAATTCGTTGTGTATCATTTCATTCCGTTGAGTCCATTTTAATATCATCTGTAAAATCTAGGACTTAAAAAACCTCGAGCAGTTAAAGAAAATCAATTAATGTGATTATTATTTGGCTGACCGACAACATCAATTATATGACCCACAGTATTTGAGTATTGTGTATACGGCAACTATCCAGTACATTTCAATTTTATCAAAAATCCATTGCTGCTTCACACAGACATCTTTGTCATTGAATTCTATACCCCTGGTAATCATACATCTTACGTATAAAGAGAAGGATTGCGAATTATATTCGAAGTAATTGTTAACGCGTGGTAGTGGTGTCATCATAAAAATATCCCTTTTACTATCCTTCACCCTCTCCCCCTTTCTGCTCTCTCTCTCTCTCTCTCTCTCTCTCTCTCTCTCTCTCTCTCTCTCTCTCTCTCTCTCTCTCTCTCTTTCTCTAGCTTTATATACCGAACAAGTAACATGTCGCGCGCGGCGCAGGGGAGCGCCGCACTTATAACAATAAACCAGTCATTATCATTTCTTTATTAATAAACAAATGTTCTTATTAACCTTTCCACAACCTCCAACACAGCTGAACTTTTTCAGTATAGCGCTGTGGCAGAGAGTTTCGTCTCCGCTCCGTCGTTTGCCACGGCGCGCTTGCGTCGTTCGATAGGTCGTGGCACTTC
>UXGD01003689.1:0-19469 GCA_900474315.1 Torymus auratus
AGTCAGATTGCCCTTGTTTATAATCACCCCCGTAGAATCTGAAATAAAAACTTAATTAAACCTGGAAAAAAATATTGCTAGCAAAGGACAATCTGACTGTCACCCACCACCACGCCGCCCAACGTTTCATTTCATTTCAGTCCCTGAAGAGGAGCCGAAGCGGGCTTGAAACGTTGGGTGGCGTGGTGATGGGTGACAGTCAGATTGTCCTTTGATATTTGATATTTTATAAATATTTATTTAATCAGAAAAGTTACAATGCAGTTTTACAATGTAAATCTATTAGAGGTAAATATTGTTATCTGTCTTTTCAAAAATATTTTTTTTCTCGGAAACAAATGAAGATAATCACTTGAAATTTTAATCCAATATTGACCCCACCAAATGTAATAATACACAATGATTTGGCTAAAAACCTAGGTTAAACAAAAAAAAAGGATCCTAATGAAAATATTGGCGAGGCATTTATTTCCGACAAGACAAAAGATAATATATAATTTTAATTTTTTATTCAAAGTCAATATTATAAAACGAAACTATTATGATTAAATTTGTAGAATGGGAAGAAATAGCAAAAAATGCTAAAAATCCTTTGTCCAATTCTTTAATAACTACAAACAAGACTACATTACATCCAACTTCGAAAGAAGATTTACAAACAAAGAGACTGTTTAAATCTTCTATTTCAACATCAGATAATAATTCTGATAAAGGTTGTTTAATTTTACAAAGTTTAAATCTATTTCGAAAATTTGTTAAATATTATAATATTAATTTTATATTCTCCAGTTTTGGCAAAGAAGGTTGAAACAACAAGTCATCATAATAGTGTTATCGAAAAAATATTATCAAAAATTAACATCACTGGTGATGAAGTTATAAAGAACAAAGTATTAATAAGTATACAAAACAAAGAAACTAGTAATATTAGATTAGTACAAAAGAAAGAACTCATCCCTCTTGTGGAAATAATGCAAACAATATCTAATACAAAACAAAGGCTGTACGAAAAATTGACACTGCAACCTATTTTACATTTGACATCAAAAACAGACAAATAACAGTAAGTTGATAGTGAAAAATTACATTATTATTATTTATTTTTATGTAAAATAAATGAATTTTTTTATCACTCGGTAGAATTATACGTAATGAGATGAAATTGATTAATGATAATAAAAGATCCATCGATGCTCAAACTCAAACTAGTGTAAAAGAAACGAATAACATAGAAACAGTGGATATTGAATCTAAAACGGCTCACGAATACATTTTTAATGTCACCGATTACAAGAATGTCACGAAACATATCACGTCAACAGAATTAGAAACTATGATAGAAAAACACCATCTATTAAATTAAATTCATTTTGATACAATCATACAGAAATTGAATGGATGTTGTTTAATAAACGCAAAAATATCTGGTGATACTTTAGGTAGAAAATGACGTTGAATTACCAAAAACATCCTACAAAGTGAGTAGCTATTTATGTGAAAATATCAAAGTCTCCATCGGAAATAGCTGATCTAAAATTTGACAAATTCTAAAATTTGACAAATAAAGTTAGGTTAATTTATAATGTTTAATATTTATTTTCATCATATTTATTATTACGTATAGCATCACTTCCAAAGCTTCTAATTATTATGAACGAGAATGTGACTTTCCGTATAAATAGCTATCCAAGTACTACTTCACATTTTGATTACTTCGAGGAGAGGCTAAGCATTTTCTCTGTTGTCGAGTAATCACGCTCTGCTGGCCTAAGAACTCTAGCTACTGATGTATCCTATAGCACGGCCTCATCCTCTTTGGCTTACATTAATACTGCTTTAATACAGCTTCAAAAGCTAAATTACTAGCGTCTAAAGGCGATACTGCAAAATAAACGGGTTTCAAAAATTTGATTTAGCTAACATCCTCACTTTGAAGGTTTGTTCATATAATTAACTTTTGTCTTGGTTTTCATAATCTCGTATTTTATACTTTTCTCTACTTTATAATTCCCCCAAATGGAATAATGAATAATTTATGTAATTTTTTCAATTCATTAAAACACTATTAACTAATCGAAAAAGCTTTTTACATATCCACTACTTATAATCATCTATTTTCAAATTAATAATGCAAATTTGTATATTTTTGGTAAAATTCTAGGTGTAAACATGCCATTACATTTCCTCCACAAAATGCTATAAAAAAATTTTCCGAAATCTTAGAAAAGCTTATATGCCCCGTTCGCTCGAGTAGTACTAGCTGGAAATAGTCAGACATCGTGGTTTCCTACACCCACCTTTTCAATCCTAACCGGCGATTTTCTTACCCTTTCCAGGCCAAAAGTAAAAATATCAAAAGCGAATCTCTTGGCACTCGAGTAGCTTCCACACGACGTGCTTCGTTGCAGACTCTATACTCTCTCTCTCTCTCTCTCTTTCTCACTCTCTCTCTCTCTCTCTCTCGCTCTCTCTTTCTCCCTCGCATTCTCCCTCAACGGTTACAAGTAAGAAAATCGAGGATAAAGAAACTACGGTATACGTTCATTCACGAAAATCGTTTTCGGTAATTTTTAAAGCCTCGGTAATATTTACTTGATTTTTCTGCGTAAAATTGTATTTTAGATACGTACTGTATTATAACATCGGCGAAGTAAAATCCACGCTTAGATGAATATCAATGACTTCTATACAAATTCACCTAGAACGCACGCGCTCAAAGTAAATGCTTGGATCTGCTTAAAAAAAGTTATGCAGATATATAGATGAGCCCTGTACGAGCTTGAAAGTTAGAGTAAACAAATAGGTTAAAATGGATCATTTGAACTTAACATATCGACCCTGTGCACTACAATTTTCATTTCAGATACTTACCAAATCTTTATTAAATCTTCATGAAAAAAAATCCTTATAAATTAAATTTCAGAATACTATCACAACACACCTTTCATAATCTTCTATTGAGATAGCTAACCTCGCCCCTCACGCGAGGCGTCGAATTCCCTAGCCGCAAAAGACGCGGGCGGTTTTCGCCAAGCGTGAAATCTCCTTTCTTCACACACGTCCGAAGAAGAGAAACTTGGCGGCCGGGGTGAAATCGCGCGGAACGGAAGGGCAGACCTCGCGCGCGCTCCCTCGCTCACTGTCCGCAGCTACTTCGCCGACTTCGATCACTCGTAAGAATCTCGCCTTGAGAGTGGTGAGTGACTCAGGTATGGCTTCCATGCAGCGGTAATTATTTAGACCTTGGTTTGGTGAATGTGGTGGAAATAAACAAAATTATAAAGTTTTTTTAGTGGAGGGATCAGGTGAAACGATGATAAAGTTTTATTCGTGTGCCTAATTAGAAAATTATTTTGTTTTCTGAAAAATACAGCGGAAATCTTTTTGCGCTGCGGGTATATCAATAAAATATAAAACGGAAATTTCAAACAAAAAAATTCATTTTTTTCTGCTTTAATAAGTTTAAGAAATATCAATATAATTTAAAATGCGTTTAGAAATAAATCTGTTTATTATAGCAGTATGTTATAATACGTAGTTAATAGACGTGTGACTGTTTACTCTTCTGGTTCATGATTTATTTATTTGAACTATTATAAAAATTATAAATATTATTTACTATTAACTATTATTATTAACTATTATTAACTATTATAAAATATAAATTTTTTATTTGCATAAGATTAATTAGACAACATGTTTGAAACCTTGATAAAAATTGTAGGTACATTCTAATTATATTCTATAATAAGTTAATGCCTCTGGAAATTCTTTCATTTAATCTTTCTCGTTTAATTAAATTTCATTAATTTTCCATTTTAATTACTTTTGATATAATATTACAATAGCTGTTCAGACAGTGACATTTAATAATTATATGTGATTAAGTACGTTACCACTCGTGAGCAAATATTTTATGTCTTTACAATTGAAACAATTACTTTCAAAATAAATATATGTAAAAGGCACTAATTCAACTTTACTGATTCGGTTCGTGGAAATACTCAAACAAATGAAACAAATGATACGTATTTTTATTCCTTTTAAAGTTTGTTCGCGAAGTCAACAGCGATTTAACGAGAAAACATTTGTTTCAAAGTAGAAAAAATCTTTTTAACGCCTCCCGATCTATGATTCAGTTTAGGAAGTTACACAGTTCTGACAGTTGTAAAAAGTTTTGTCTAAAACAAATAGTATTTTTTTTCAAGTTTTCAACTCATAGTGTTGCAATTTTCTTTGAAGTTATATACTTCAAAGAAATTTATCTGACAAAGATATAAAGAGACTTTTCTAAAGAAAAATGTTTAATAGTAAATTCAGTACTGTCAAGGAAAATATAATACAATAAACGTGAAGAAATACGATTCATATTTTTAAAACCTATACATTTAATGATAACGTAAATTTTCTAATATTTTATCCTCCCGAAAAATCTTTGCAAACATTAATAATAAGTTACATGGATTTACTCAACCCGTTTGAAACATTATTTAAAATTATGTTGGCAGAGATGACAATTTAACCAAAAATAATCCATGATTTCCATGATGATATCTATACCGGCTTCGAGTATTACAAAGTTACTTGAAATGAATCGAATATGATTTACATCGATGTATGTGCCCTGTCTATACGTAAAAATTATTACCTATAATTACGCACTTATTCGGAGAACAAGATTTTATTTGTGGGATTACGGTTATTGCTGTTAACCATCCATTCGATTGCAATCGATTAACGACATAAATCAGTATTACCTGAAAATAAAAGAATACGAATACATACTAATTAAATTCTACATCTAAATCAATAAAATTTTATAATATCTCTCTTCAAAAATAGATCACCAATTTTCCATCTTCAACATCCCCGCCACCCCAATTTCCCTCCGAACGCTTCCTAAATCAACTACGTCCGGGTGACCTCGCAAAAAACCACAACACTATACCTCCCAAAAAGACCCAACCAACTATTTTACCCATATATATATATCCACCCTCTCTCTCTCAGAGACAGTCGCGCGAGTGTCCCGCTGCGCGAGCGCGCCGCGGTCAGTCTCCCCGGAGACCCTATAGCGCTCACGTCGCCTGCAGCAGCAGCCGCGACGCCTCCCTCCAGGGGCTGCTGCTGGCGACACAAAGCGCGTAATGGATCCGATCGACTAAGACGGCCGGAATGCAGAAGGCGTTAATAAACGTAGAAGAAAAAATTTCTCAAAGCAAATATATGTATGTATACGTAGAGTGTTGGTGGAGGTGGCTAAAGGCCAGATTGTGCCTTTGGCCGCGTTCCTCGCTTTGGCGCGAGAGAGAGAGAGAGTCAATGGAAGTAAGATGAATGTCGACTCTGCGGTCGCGCCGCGCAAAAGGGCCGCGCGCTTATTTGCTCGTTTGCTCTCTTGTGAGGGGAAAAAGGAGTAGGAGGCGGGGGTGGTGAGCGCGCATTTGTCAGAGGGAATGCGCTGCTGGCGCATGTGTGTGTGTGTGTTTTGACGTTGAAAGAGAGGAAGAAACGAGAGTGGAAAGGCTTGCCTTTTTCGGTAGTCGCGCGATTGTTTTTGAGTGGCGTGGATTTATGCGCTGGCGAATATGTATGCATGTATATTATATATTACGCGTATAAAGAGCTGCGAGTGTGTGTGTGTGTGAATGTTGGTAATGGTTGGTTACGAAAATTTTGGGTTTTGTGCGATGTATTTTACATTTTCACGATAATGTAAAGAAATGCGTGTATATAATGTGCGCCAGAGGCTTTAAACTTTATTCGAGATAATTGATGTGGAAATTTAATGCTGTATCTTTGTGTGTCCTAGCTTTTTCGTAAGGTCAAAATTGTGGAACGAACCGCGCGTGGCTTGAAAATTTTATTATTTACATATTATTTTAAATATGGAAGTATAAAACCTCACTTTGACGTTAAAATGAAACCACTAGAAAATGCATTTTACATTTTAACAACAGCTAAAAAAAAAAAAATCTCTAAAGCGGTTTTTCCATCCGCGCGTTTAAATTAATCGCCTTGAATGCCTGAAATAAGAAAACGTAATTTGCGCTAAAACCGTTATCTTTTACAAACCGCTAATTTTTCCCTCGAAATCCGGCGCAAAGAGGCAGCACACGCCTCTCAGCTCGCTTATTTTCCGCGACTCGAGGCGCAACTGCAAATCCGGAAGTAAGTCTAAAAGGCCAGAAATAAGTCCGCGGTGCAAACGTACTTCGAAAAAGTCCATAAGGGCCGCTGCTCGCTGCCTCCCTCCCATCATCTCTCTCCCTCCTTCCTTCTTGCCTCCTTCATATATATACCTATATACGCATAACCCCCTTTCGCGGTAGTCCACAACCTCGAGAGCGAAAAAGAATGGCAAGAAGCGCCTACCGCTCGCGCTCGCAAAGAAATAAACAGCTAGAAAGAAAGAGCACGCGGGCGGGCGCAACTTTTTTGGGGCTTTTTCATCTTGCGCGCAAAATAGCGGGCCAAAAGCGAGAGAGGGAGAGAGAGAGATATTCACTGAATAAGTCGAGGCGCGCGCGCAAGCGCGAGTATATAATATTTTCCGGCCGCGGTGCGGCCGAATCACCGATGCGAGATGAAAAATAAAGGAACCACGCGCGCACGGAATTGAGGGGAAGTAGAGAAAAGCGCACGCGTGACTAAAAAGCGGCTGTAAAAAGTTTAATACTGGGACAGAGGGAGAGGAATAGCGAGAGAGAGCAAAATTTAGAGGGAGAGCCGAGAGAATTCCTAAAATATAATGGTTCAGAGTGGGCAGAAGGGCTGATCGTGAGGAAGGCGAGAACGACTGCGATAAAGCAAAAATAGAGGGACGGTCGTAGCAGAGACACACGCACACAATCGAAACGAGGAGAGGAAAAGGACAAAGGAGAGGGAGATGGTTAAATTTATTAGCGGGGAGAAGTTTCCTGGGTCGCGTATGGCTGACTTTTAAGTGCAAAGTATGAATTGCGCGAGAGCGGGAGAGAAGAGCGCGGGAACACGAGCGAGAGTCGAGTTTACAGAACTGCGAAACACAAATGTACACGCGGCGGTAAATGAAAGCGCGGGGCGGGAGGGGAAGAGTCGGGCGATGGAATTGATAAGACGAGACACGGAAGGGCGAATTAATTTTGATTAAGACGCGAGGAAAGTACGCGCGCGGGGACTGCGAGACGCGCGTCGTGAGTCGAGTGGGAGGAATTGTTTAAGCTGCTGAATGAGGTATTATATTTCTTTTTAGCGAGTTGGGAATGTTTATTGATAGTGAATTTGCTCAGAATTTAGTTGGTTTTTAGATGGTTATTTCAATTTTGAAACAAATGTGGATTCAGGGGGATTGTTTAATATTAGATAATGCCTCATTCGATGTGATGGTTATATAATACTGGAGCAGAATTGTGAATGTATGAAGAAAGTCATAATTTATTAATCTATTTTCTACTAAAGAGGGAACCATCGGTCGGCGAGTGCGAAATTACGAAAATAACATAGAGCTGAATTTGACATTTCTCGATTTTCTAAACCTTATATTTAGAGATTTATTTTGAAAAACTACCGACAGCGTATTTTATTTAAAAACTTTGAATATTCCGTAACTATATTTACCTTCATATATTTTAAACAGCAAAAGAGCCAATAAAATCCAACAAACCTCGATTTTCCTCTTTTCAATTCTTCTCAAAAAGACGGTTACACACATTATTACAGAATCCCCCAAGATTTACCGCGAAATACTGTCAAATCCAGATTGAAATAGCTTTCCGGGTAGACCACACTTAAGCCAGGCGGCCGCCGTGGAGCGAGGGAAAATTCTAGAAATTGTTTGTCTATGCAGAAGCTCTGACGCAGTACGAGCGGCGGGAAAATGTGCGCGCAACGTGTGAGAATATAATTGCTCTGTCTTGGTTAAAGTGGGACCTTGGGAAAGAGAGCGAGAAAGAGAAAGAGAGAGAGAGAGTTGCATTAGTCGGGCTACATGTAAATGAGAAATCGCTCTAGCGTTCATTTGGCCGACGCCACCGTCCACTTAGACGGGATCCACTCCGCCTACATTTTTTTACCCAAATTATCAAAGTAATATTACTTTCGGAGGTGGCTGGGTTTATGTGCGATGTAAATTGAAGGTAGAAATGGGCTGTATTGTATCGTGGAATGTTGAAATAAATATCAAGTATGCGCGAGTGCTCGTTATTACGACGATTATTTTGTAGCAGCGAAAATATTGACGTTCGTATAATCGCAATTATTGTCTTCATAAAAATTATAATTTTGTTAAAACTGTGGTTAAATTTACACGTGTTTAGGATATTTTGTATAATTATTGTACAGTTCATTCTCTATGTTCTAAATAATTATACGTGTATATCTACTAAGATTAATTATATTTTAAGATTTTAAAATACCCGCAGCGCCATTTTTCATATTTAAGTTTAAATCGAATGAAAATGGGATCGATTCCAAGCCTTTGTATAACCTGCCAATAACAGACAGCTTTGTCGTTCTTTGTCTTTCAGATTCTACAATTTTTTGATAAGCGGAGAGGAACGTCTTTTATGCAAATCTGTGTATTCAAAAACGATCTGAGTAGACGACTTTGATAAATTTATATCATTCAATATAATTGAACTTTTCCTTATAATGGACAGATGGATATTTAATTGAAAGTGACATAACTTTCGACTACCTAATTAAAAATAAATCCCAGATGCGAAATCCCATTTCCAAAGTTAGCGCGTTAAACATATACCTCCTTATGAAACGCCCGCGTTATTGCGTAAGCTGCACATTAAAGCAACCCGCGCACCTTGCTAAAAATGTACTCCTCCTTCCAAGAAAATCAAATTAGCGAACATTAATTAGCAGCGCCGAAGCGAAGGAAGATATCGGCGCCGTAAACTCGCTCGAGAAAAAGCAGCTGCCATTAGCATCCGGCGAAGGAGCTATTTATCGCGGCAACGGTGCTTTATTAGAGAAATAGAAAGCCCGTTTCCTCAGCGGGCAAAAAAAAAAACGAAGAAAAGAAAAGATTACGAAAGCGAAGCGCTCGAAAAAAAGAGCGAGGCACGCGCGCGCGGATATGGGTCGGACAGATTGAAAGGCTCCAATTTCTTGCTCGACGTCCCGCTCACTCGTAAAATCTTCGCGCGCGCGCTCGGAAGAAATGGGGCGTAAAACTTTGAATGCGCGAGCGGCCGAATATCATTTTCCCTTACGTCTCACTTATATGCAGGCTCGCGGAAGATACGCGGAAGGTCTTCAAAGGGAAATCAGTTGATGACGAATGCGAAGGGGTGAGACAGTGTCAAATATCGTTTTGGAGGGCTGCGGGCATGGAGTTTGCGTAACGAGGGTTGAAAAGCCGGTAATTGGGTATGTGTTATGGCAGTGGTTTCGCGATTGAACGTATATACGCGATCGGGCAATTATTGACGTACAGGTTCCCGCTACGGCAGTCGGGCGCGAAATTTCCGGGGCAAGAGAGAGCCAGCTACTTGACTCAATTAATGAGGTCGACTCTCTCATATTCGAGCGGAAGCTCTGTGATTTGACTTCCGGGAGAAGTTTATTAGCATTTATATCCTCGACTTCTCTCACTCTGTTCTCCTGACAACAACACCACGGGGCGGGATGGAAACAATCAACCGCAGCCGCTAACGAAAACTCCTGATAATTTCCTTTCCCGATGCAAAAATTAAAGCCACTAAAGCGTGGCAGCGCATCCTCGGAAGAGATGTCCAACTCGCGAGGAACTTTTCTCTCTCTCTCTCTCTGCGAAGAAAAAAAAAATTAATCAACCAGCGAAGCCAGCTAATTACCTCGTGATTTTAATTAACAAACCCTCGCGCGCTCTATAACACGGGCGCGCGTAAACAAAACAATTTTCAGAAGTCGCGTAACTGTATACGCGTATATAGCGCGCGTAATAGGAATATTTAGCGCGCAGTGGTAATAACGTTGCTCGATGCCGGTGTAATCGCCTCTTATGCAAATTAATGAAGACGAAGGTCCGTTTAAGTGGCGCGCAGAAGCAGCAGAGGCGCGAGAGCTCGCACACGCGCGCGTCTTCTCTGTTTGCTCTGGCCATTAAGGGCTCTTTGCGACTCTCTCTCCTTCTCTCTCTCTTGCCCTCTGTATATGGTGTGCGCTGTATGTTTAATTGAATCTCGAGGTCCTCCGGCAAACGCGCGCGAGTTATTACAATTTCGTCGTTGTTGTTGCTGTTGTTGATATTGTTATTGCGAGGTGTACGTATAGGGATTTTTTTTTCGGTCTCGCGGGGAACGGAGTCGATGATTATTCAGCGATGACCGGCGTAATTAATTGAATATTTTCATATTCATCGGGGGGGAGCGGTGAGCTGCGCGTGTATTTTCGATGATTGAAAATCGATGTTTATTAACATAAGATAATAATTTTAGCCACGGGGAGGGTGGAATTGCACGGTACATATATGCAAGTAAGGTGCATGGGGCAGAAACGCAGCTGTGTTTTATTATGCTAAAAGTGTTGTGCACGTGCGATTTCGATTTTGTTTGCGAATGGAAAACCGTGTAATGACGTTATTGCGAGGGAGAAGAAAATTAAATGACTGTTTTAAAATTATTCTCAATATTTCAAAGTTTTCGTCCTTTGGATTGAAATTATAATTTAACGGGTTTATTTCGAAAATAATATTAATTCTTTAGTATTCTTAAAATATTAGATTTACAATATCGTAAAATTATACTGTATAAAGTAATGCTGAAAATTAATTATCCTCCTTTATTAGCGGTATAGTTATGCGGCTCTCAATTAAACAACCGAAAAAGGCAAATGTTCCCAACAGAGACGATATAAATTGAAAATATCGCAGCCCTATAGTCAAATTATCGTCAGCCTGTGACATTTAACATTTTATCTTGTCAAAATATTTGATGGCCACCCGCGCTTGCGCTAAAATAAATCACTATTCAGCGGTGCGCATTTGAACGCTCCTAAAATTCATACGCTCGAGATTTATCGAGCGATCGT
Source organism: Torymus auratus (assembly GCA_900474315.1). Taxonomy (NCBI): domain Eukaryota; kingdom Metazoa; phylum Arthropoda; class Insecta; order Hymenoptera; family Torymidae; genus Torymus; species Torymus auratus. The sequence goes on from UXGD01003689.1 coordinate 11,005, forward strand.
ATTTCCGGCGGCGCGCGTATCTCGTCGACTGTCATATAATTAATTGACAGAAAGAAATCACCTCTAAGTACCGGGATATAAATAAACAAAACGGCATTAACGCGTCATGAAAAGCCATTCGTTTTGCGGAATTTTTCGCATCTTAACGAACACGTTTATATTAATTTGACGCAGCGCCATAAAGTGTGACGAATCAAAATTCGAAGCCGGTAATTGCGTAAAAGTTATCCGGTATGATGAACGGCGCTTATAATTATTATATCCGATCCTTATTACGTGATAATTAATCAAAATAATTAATGGCCTTTCCACGCTGATAATTATTAAGGGGCGAAACACGCGCGCCGATTGTCATTTTCAACGAACATACGCGCACTAAGCGTATATCCCGAGAAAAAAAATTAGTCTGGCTGATGTCTGGCTTTAGTCTGGCTCGGGAAGTCTGGCGGTAGACTCGCTACGGCCACTATCCCAGACTTTTTCCAAGACAAATATTTTTTCCGATTGTCAAGTCTAGCAAAAGTGCTAGTCCTAATCCGGGACTTAGCCAGACTTGTATTTCTGCGATACATAGTCTTGCAAAATTGCGAGACGAAATCCGGCACTTTTACCCAGACTTGTATGTTATAGCCATAGACGCGCACGCATGCGCGCAAACAGCCTCGCACGCACGCAATCACACCCATGCACAGAGGAATTTTCACATTTAGCTGGAAAATATCTGGCAAAATAACCCAGACTTTGCCCCAGGAGACGCTGTTGGTGTCTGCGGACAGGAGCTAGACGCTGTTGATGTCATGAAAAGAGAGGTTGGATTCGAGATGTCGACAGCAAGGTGGTAGCTGCGTTTACCACGACTCGTTGAGGCTGCTGACATTAACGCGAAATCTTCTTCGGGGAATCAGGAATTCGCCATCTGGGTCCCTAAAATTCTTCTTACTCGATTCTCTATCATTGAAATGAAAATATTTCCGCAAATTCATGAAGGACATATAATCGCAACACGACTTTTTTCAAGTGAACATGAATACAAACATTTCAACTGTTTTGTTTAGATTCCAACGTTACTTGGAACCCGAACAGAACATTTGAAATATATTCATTTAGGTACACTTGAAAAGAATCGTCATAGACAAGAAAATAGTGTTGGTTATATTATTATGTCGTTCATGAATTTGCGGAAATATTTTCATTTCAATGATAGAGAATCGGGTCAGAAGAATTTTAGGGATCTAGATGACGAATTCCTAATTCTCCGAAGAAGACGCCTTAATGTTAGCAGCTTGAACGAGTCGTAGCAAACGCAGCTACGGACCGCCTTGCTGCTGTACCGACATCTCGAATCCAACCTCTCTTTTCATGACATTGACAGGGTCTTCTGTACGCCGCGCACGCGCGTGTGTGTATATTGCGAAAACATACAAGTCTGGGTAAAAGTGCCGGATTTCGTGCTGTAGTTTCGCCAGACTTTATTTTGAAAAAATATAAGTCTGGATTAAAGTGCCAGATTAGTGTGGCATTTTTCCCAGACTTTATGGCAAAAGCATGCAAGTCTGGCTAAAAGTGCCGGATTTCGTCTCGCAATTTTGCCAGACTATATGTATCGCAGAAATACAAGTCTGGCTAAAGGTCCCGGATTAAGTCTAGCACTTTTGCTAGACTTGACAATCGGAAAAAATATTTGTCTTGGAAAAAGTCTGGGATAGTGGCCGTAGCCAGATTACTGCTAGACTTCCCGAGCCAGACTAAAGCCAGACATCAGCCAGACTAATTTTTTTTCTCGGGCAAGAGAAGTATCTAGTTTTTGGCGATTATTGCGGGGAAAGTAGCTATTTATTAGGTAAATAATGGAAGCGATTTCTATCAGGACGTCAGATCAGTTAAACCGAATTGGAACCCGATAAGATAGAAGTTTACAAAATCATTAGAAAAAAAAAGTTGTCGAAACATCCAATACAAAAATAAAAATTATTAAAAACATCGCATGGTGGCAAGTGCACCTATCCAGATACATCATGTGTCTATTATATATTATATACATATATATATATATACTCACTTGGAATCTCAGCTGTCCGACTGGTGGCTTGGCAAAAGGTATGCCCTTGAAGCTCAAATACTTATCCTCGAATATCGAACGGTCCACAAAACCCCGAACCTTTCCCTTACTCGTCTCCACCACTAAAGCGTCCATTCTATTCTTTATCACTGAAACGCGTACGAACCTTCCGTCAGACCTACTGTGCGATACCGGCACGAATGACACGTAGTATATAAGGACTTAAGGAGCTTTGGCATACTACGGCTCGCTCTGACGCTCGCATTTACGACACACATGCTTGTACTTCTCTCTCCACTACCTTGTTATAATCGTCGAGAAAGGGAGAGAGAGAGGGAGAGAGATAGCGCGTGAGGAAGATGGCGCCATCTTCCTCACTTGAAGGTGCGGAGACACCGCTGCCGGCGAGCGAGGAGAGTGGCGATGAGTCTAACTCATTGTCATCCTCTGAATGCTCGACAGCCAACTCAACTCAATCTCTGCAATTGGCGAGGAGTCAATGGACGTTGACGACGAAGGCTTTGAAAAGTAGAAGCACAAAGCGCGCGCGATCAAACCATCGAAAACGAGTAGTGATTCCCCTTGCGACCCAAGAAAAAAAAACCCCTAGAATACCCCCTTCAAAGCCATCATAGACGGAAAGAAACGAATCAAAAGCCCTGATCAAAAGTAAATGTAAATTCCCCCTGGTCTTTATCAACAAACCCCGTTCCACAAAAATGGCGGTTTATGAAGCCAACGTTGATGATTACCGAGCACTGCAAAAAGTACTTGAAGAAGAAAACGTCTCCTTCTACAGATCTTCTGCAGATCTTCTGGAGAATGAACTCCCTGTCCAGAGTGTCGCAGAAATGATTAAAAGGGGCAGCCATAATGGCAGTACTAATACTGCAAAACGAATCAAAGCTTTGAAGTCCCTCCTCAATGTGAAAATAAGCGTGGAGGAGTACACCGAGCCTAAAACTTCGACGAACGTTACATCAATTACATATATTACCCTACACTGAGAAGCAGAAAGCACCGCTACTAGAGTTACCCTAGGTATCCTTTCACGTCTCGTGACCTTCGCGAGGACACAAATAAAAATAAAGGTGCGCTGGCCATACACCAAGGCGCGTTGGCTGTGCGAAAGAGCGCAGCTACTACGCCTTTTCCAAGCTAAACTACCATGACAACATTCTGCGTCCTATAGCTATATTCGCGGTCTGGTGGCTGTGCTTTCTGCTTCTCAGTGTATAAACAAAAACGGAAATCTTAAGAAACTGGACATAATTGACTTTGCCATTGTTAAAAACATCTACAATAATATAATGTCAAAATTTAACTTTTGAAAAACCAACTGGCCTACATTCAATGAACACCTTATAAGAAATAAACCGGTAACCACAGATCTCAAAACAGAAATCGAAATATACGAATCAATTACATACCTAACCATATCCATTAAAAGACGCAATTGAAAACTCCATCCCCAAATGTGAAAATAAGAACCGCGACCCACCACTTCCAAAATACATTCTCGACAAAATACAAAAAAAGAAATAAAACAACGTTCTCACCTAACGATGCATATCACGCCCCCCCTTTCCTGTCATAGCCTAGTTTACTTTGAAGGTCTCATTTTGTTCCTTAAGTAATTTACGGACACAGCTTGTTAAAGGTTTGTAATTTAAATTGCAATATGTACTATTACACTTTCGTAAATAAATATATTCTCAGCACTGCTTGAGGCAAAAGTACTTTACCGTTCGATCAACAATACAATTCAATGTGATTAATAATTTCCGAATAATATACAAAACGGCAAAGAACATCGCTCGCGTACACTTATTTCTTACAGAGATTGTTTCTCGTGATTTTGTAAGACTTGTAACGCTCCTCCAAATTTAGCCCAGCCTCCATCGCAATGTCCTCGTCAATGTTTAAGTAGCGGAGAACCGTCCCGCTGTTCACCGGCTGCCAGTAAAACGACAGCGATCCCGATGGCGTTGGCCTCCTAAATGGACCAATGAATCAACGAATACATATTCAAACTTAATAATCCGACATTAATAATGCTGTACAAAACGCGAATGAAACAAATTTTTTTCATAGAACGATAAAGTAAAGAATAATTCAATGTAAAAGAAGTTCATTAAATGTAATGGATCACTGTACCAAGTTTCTGCATCAGTATTAATGTGCTTATGAGAATAATAAAATTTGCGTACAATAATTTGAAATGTATGTATACGGTGGCCTAAGTTGTATAAAACTGCCTTAGTTGTAATTCAAAATTTTATTGAATTTCAATTTTTTTTTATATTAAATTTTGGTTAAATACACATTAAATTTAATGAAACTTTTCACAACGAAATTTTGATTATTTTCATATCGTAACCCTCCAGAGAGTAACTAAATTAAAAATTAAATGTCAAAGAAATTTTCATCGTACCCTGTGGTCGCGAAGTTGACCCACAAATCTGTCATCTGCTCCATGAGCCACAAATCTGTCATCTGCTCCGTGATCTTAAAAGGCTCCATTCCTTTCATTATAGTCTCGTTATCCTTGGCTTCGAATGCTTTTGCACGAAATAGATACGCCAGTTCGTCCCCGTGTGTAGCACCTAAAATGAAAAACAAACGACCATATATAAATTTTAAAAAGGTTTACTATTTATATATTTTAATAAAAAATCACCGAACCCTATTTTCTTTTCGATATATTAAACAAAAAAATCTCCAAACTAAAGAGCTTTCCCATATCGGATTGATAACATATTTCCTACCGACAATATATATATATCTGTGGTATCCTTGTCATTATTTCGAGTAAATGAAGCTTTTAGTTTCGAATCCGCGTTTTAAATCAAGACTAATGAGATTGAATGCAACACTGCATCATGAATACTAATCTAAATAACATATTTTTTACCATAGTAACTATAGACCAAACATCGTTTTTGTCTTAGAAAGCGACATTCAGTTACGTGGTTATTCCAGAAATAAATAATAATTTCAGTGGAGTATAAGTACGTGGGTTTTCCGGTCTGAATCGCAATTATATTTTTTTTTCTGGTAACTATAGATGAAATATTAACTATCGCTCACTGGAGCTTGTAGGGCCAAACGTGTGTACCCTTTCTAATACAGCTATAATACTTGTGCGGGTACCCTACTGAAAAATTTCACGTGAGATCTCACGTCATTTCTCACTTGCAAAATTTCACATGAGATCTCACGTCAAAATCTCATGTGAGATTCTGCTCCAGGGGGCGGTAAAAATCATGCATTAATTAAAAACGAGTATTCCACAACTGAGAGCTGCCTAATTGTAAGTTTTACCTTCCAAATGAATTCAAAAATACACCTTTCAAAACGTTTCAGATAATTTTATAATTTTTTAAAATTTCTCACGTAAAATCTCAGCGTAGTTTTTTCGGGAAGCCACAAATATTTAATACAGTCCGAGACGAGCAAAACACTCAAGCCACATACCCTTCTATCTCTCAAAACACTAACATTACTAACAACGACAACAAAAACATCGTTTATCGTAATATACCTTTCATATGAGCGCAGTCAACGAACGCCTTGAAGAATGAGGGCGTGTGATCGCAAGAATACTTGTACATGTACGTGGGTGCCGAGCTCTTCTCCGCCTGCGTCTTTACGACTCTGTGTATGCCCTCGACGAAGTGTATGTCACCGACCAACTCGATCAGGCCCTCGATACGCTCCTTCGCTATCTTCTGGAGCTTGTAGTACAGTCGTTTCAGCAGGCAGGCAGGAAGATTGTATTTTTCCCTCATGAGCTGCACGGCAAACGGGTGCAGGACCTCGGCGAAGTCCTCGTTGAAGGGGGTGAAGTCGCTGCCGCAAGCTGGCCAATTGCAGAAAGAATTTTATAAGAAATTTATTGGAATAAATAAATTTATGTAGCATTAGATTTACGCGATTTATCTATATACCATTTAGTAATTTTCGATATAATTATACTGTGACTTACAACAATATTTTGTAACTTATTCTTTTGTATTTTATAACAAGTACTCTAAAAATATGCAGAACTTTTTGACTCATCTTAAATGTCTTTTACATATACAAAAGTTGACCGCTATTATAAAATTAGAATTTATCGATTAGTTTTTTTCTCGTAATCAACAATGTAAGAGGATGGTGTGGAATACTATACAGTTTGAATATTCAAGCTTGGGCAATATGACAAAAATATCAATTATTCTGAGTATTCCAATTAATGAATATGTTATACATCAAATAGTATATTACCTTTAGAAAGTGAAATGCCCTCGTTGTTTGTGTGTCCTATTATCAGAGGCACGTGTATTCCTTCCTCCGCGGCCTTCTCTATTGGAATGGGCATGAAGGGTCTTTTCGATTTGGCATCCATTCCCGGGCCAAACGTAAAGATGATTTGTATTCTCTCCTGCAAACAAGCGAAACGTCATAATTTTTAATTTCCATGATTATGTAATTCATCGTCGTTATAAAAACAAAACATACCACTTCTGTGAGCAGATTTTCTTGGGCTTCGATCAACTTCGCAACTTCAATCGTCCTTAAGAAATCCACTATTTCCCTAGAATTTCGCGTCTTCTTTCCCAAACTCTCGCACAAGTCGTACGCCATCTCTTTCGGATTATAGGCACGGGCCCAAGGATTTAGCACAACGCCGCTCTGAATTATGGCTTTGTGGAAGAGACCTGTAACGAATTGCGATAGATTTTCGTTACTATAGATAACAAATTTCCGAATCCATGCATAGTATCATACCTTTGGCAAGCGGTGACAAGCAGAGATAGTGAACAGATGCTCCACCCGCACCTTGGCCGAAAATTGTCACATTGCCGGGATCACCGCCAAAGTTGGCAATGTTGTCCCTTACCCATTCCAAAGCCAATACCTGATCCTTGAGACCTTGATTGCCCGGAGCTACTTCGTCCTCCAAATTAAGAAAGCCTGCGTTTTTAAATGATGAAAATTAGAGTTGGACTGAAGCTTTTAAAGTGATTATTCTAGAATTAATGTACCTAGTTGTCAAATCGTCAACACGGCTTTAATTTCTGGGTTTCCTTCAAAAATTTGGAATTCTCTATAAGTTACAGGTTACAAAAATAAAGTAAGAAAATGACTAAAAATTTCTTATTTTTTTTTTTCAAGCATTTAACAGGTGCAGGTATTTTATGCTATTTTCTATTTTTGATAGCCTATAACTTTTTGAGAAATCGACATTTTTTAAGGAAACACCGCTTAAATTAAAGCCTTTCTGCCTTCTTTTATACAATATTTTAGCCCATTCATATGACCAAAATATTAAAAAAGTTATTTTTATCCTCATTTTTATCAAAAATTGTTGATTTTAGACATAAAAAAGCTTGGTCCTCGAAACAGAAGGCCGCTTCACAAAAATCCCGAGACTCGTGTCTTATCAGTTGTCATAAAAAAGTACCTCCTACAGTTTTAGCCAAATCTAGAAATCTGCATCCCTGATCATCTCCTTGTAAGTATTATAAAGCTTCCTCTGTGAGGAAATAAAAAGAAAAAAAAGAAAGAATAACCGCTCACCCAGCACACCCACTCGATAATTGATGGTCACGAGTACGGCGTCCTTGCGCATGAAGTAATCCGGAGCGTACATACTGTCGTCGCCGCTGCCGTTCATGAACCAACCGCCGTGGATCCAGACGAGGACGGGCTGCCGCTGCAGAGGCGCATCACCGGGAGATTTCAACAAGTTACGCGTGTACACGTTCAAGTAGAGGCAGTCGTCGTCGCCGTCGATAGCACCAGTCAAAAAGTCTAACTGTCCGCATTTGCCGCCGTGCTCCGTAGCGTCCCGGACATCTGTCCAAGGCTCGGCTGGCTCCGGGTCCTGCGGGAGTCACGGAATATTATTATAAGAGTTTGTATAAGCAAGCAAAAAAATTCACGAGGTTAAATAGAGTTGTGAACAAGTTCCTATAGTTGTGATGTTTGGCATAACAATCGTGATTTAGATTGATTATAAATGTTAAAGTTTAAATGGGACTATGCAATGGTTATATCATGTTACTACAGTTAGTATTATATAACAAACAACATCTACACAGGGATTCAAAATTCTACCGAAATATAAAAATCAAATTTTTACGAATTAAAATTATTATTACAAAAAAGCATTTTTTTCCTTAGCATATAATACTATCACCCTAGTAGAAATTGCCTTTATCGGAAGTGGTCAGGAAAATAATAAATGGCTACTAAAAATAGCTTATGTCTGAGTAGTGATGAAACGATTTTTTCGATCACATAGTTTACCACGACTCGTTGAGGCTGCTGACATTAAAGTGTCTTCTTCGGGGAATCAGGAATTCGCCATCTGGGTCCCTAAAATTCTTCTTACTCGATTCTCTATCATTGAAATGAA
>UXGD01003690.1:0-19466 GCA_900474315.1 Torymus auratus
CCCTAGCCGTCCTCGCTCCCCCCCCTCACCTTAAAATTACTAATTTGTGGAGAATTGGTGTAAAGGAATTATTTGATCTTTCAAAATACTGACAAATGTACACAATTGTAGTAAATTCTAAAAAGAGAATAATTTATGAATTTTGCGAGAAGTTAATGTATATTATTGAAGTGAGGAGGAGGTGATTTTCATTTCTAATTGTACCCTGTCTATAAACAGTACTTCGAAAGTTCCGTGAAAAACATTTTTTAATTTTTTGTCAAATCTCTAATTTGCCAATAAAAAAAACGGAATTTGCGAGCGTAGCGAGAATTTCCTGTTGTATAGCAAATTTGTGCAACTGAGTTATTTGATCTTTCAAAATACTCACAACTGTACAAAATTCTAGTAAATTCTAAAAAGAAAATAATTTGTGAACTTTGCGAGAAGTTAATGTATCGAAATGAGGGGAGGGGGGTGAGGAGGTCGCGAGGATTTTCACATTTTCTTTAAAAAAACGTATAAATAATCACATTTTTACCTTATTTTGAGAGGTCACGATGGGGGCGAGGGCACGCGAGGATAGGACGAGGGGCCACGAGAGAGGTGCGAGGGTATCGGGTTTTTTTTCTGTATATCCGGTTTTTTTCGGTTCACTAAAACTTTTTTACCGACTATATATTTTTTTCTCTTATATTTTTTAAGGTCCCAGACGAATCTTGTCACCGCCTGTTAATGATAACTACCCTAATTTGTATACCATCCCCTACCGTTCCATTTGCGAGTGCTAAAATATTAGCCTAGCTTTGTTTTTCTGCCAGAGTCGTACGGTATTTTTTTTTGTAATATTTGTTTGCGCCTGCCTCTTGTATATGTATTACTTTTTGCAAATAAATGTATAAAAAAGGTAGGGTGCGCGAGGGGGGGGGGGGGGTTGAGTAGTAAGCATTTTTTTACAACTATATAATATAGGAAGATATATGTATGTTGCATTTGGTATATATTTGAGCAATTTTTCATTATACTATACTAGGTATTTTAATGATAAATTTTGTTACCCGATGAGGGGGCCTTGTCTACTAACGATATATCATTAATATAAAATGTTATTTTCTAACCTGTGGCCTGTACTGTCAGTCAAAGAAGTATCTTAAGAAGTGCATTAGAATTTTAATTTTAACAAATCGAATTTTTCAACGGGGCGGGAAAACCGCTTATCTCACGATATAGGAATGCGCTAGTCAGTCCATTGAAAGTTAACGCGCGCCGCATGCGAGCATCGAGAAAAGTCGTGCAATCGCGGATTTTCCCGAGTATAGCCATTGTCCGGCTCATAATTGTTTCACCTCCGTGGATATCTCCCCGAGGATTCGAGCCTTGCGACAAAAGGCTCATTAAGCAGACACTCGCGATTTCCGTCCAGAATTACCGAGGCCGATTTTCGATCCAATTACGCATGAAGACTTTTTTGTTCTTTCATCGGTTCCGTCTGGACTTTCTTATATATTATGATGAAGTATTGCCATTGGTTCAGTTAATATGACGATTTTTATTAAGATATCTGGTGCGCGTAAACAGGAAGGAAATTAATTTCCGTACTCTTTAATATTAAAAGTCTATTTAATTAAGACAAAGTTGTATGATTTTACCAATTGTACAATATTTTGTTGATATTTTTAAAGAGATTTCTCTAATATAAAAAAAAAACAAGAAAAAGTTTATAAATTATATGTTTACATAACATAATAACATCCAGAAATAATAACACTGTAGTTCTAATGATAAAACTATGCCCGTACGTACATATTTGTCGACGTGAAAAATTATATGGCTCTGTTAACTAAAGACGAAAATTACTCGTCTGATGAATAAAAGGTATAATCGTATCAATCTGGTATAGCAGCTGAAAAATGAGTCGACTACAGCTTAATCGTTTCCTACTTTTACCACACTTTCAAAGAAAGGCCAGAAAAGAAAAGTCCCACGCGGGATGGTTAAAAATAAGAGAATCGAGGCAACGGGATCATAATAACAACAGCGTCTCTCGCGCTCTTGGGAATGACGTCAGGCTCTCGCGAAGTCGCCTGCGGGCTATGAAGGGACACGCGTCGCCCGCCACTCGGTCGTGCAAAAAAAATGCAGGTGGGCCCGCCGCCGGCCGTGACGTAACTTTTCAGTGCCAGAGAAAGTGAATCGAGAACAGCCGCACACACACACGGGCTCGCTCCTGCGTGCGCGTTATGTCCTCGCGTGCATAACTTTTCTTTTTTCCATCTTTTTATATTATACTTATACGCATATATATATACGTGCACGCAGTTCCGCTTCTTCCTCCTCGACGCCTTTCCTCTCTTTTCTTTTTGCATCTCTTTTAAACACTGCAGGTGAGAGTTTGAAGCTCTGGAAAATTTATAAGTTCGCATATTTTTTTGCCATTAAAGGGCTATACCTCGAGATATTTTCTTCTTTGTCGAAAGAACGTTATGCAAAGCTTGAGAAAACGATGTGACGGGAAATGCCGATGCTATTGATGATAGGAGATATGTGATTGAGCTTGCATTCAAAATGTTTTGTATACGACAACCGGTTGGTCATTGAAAGTGCGTGACTTATAAGGCGAAATGGCGATGATCTCAGCTAAAGAATCTGATGCAACCTTGTGACTATTTAATTTTCAGATTAGAATTAAGCTATCGCAGATAATAAGTAAAGGTAAACGATTCGTTGGTTGATAATAGTAGATTTTTTTTAAATCAATTCAACTCAAGAATTGCAATATTGAGTTTATTTGTGTAATAATATCTGACGAAATCTTTACGTACATAAAATTATGAATTTACTAGCTACTTTTGTAGTAAAAATGTAATAATGTATATATTCAATGCTCAGATCTTTACACTATATGGAAAAATGCACTGTTTAACTTATCGATTGATATGTCAATAACTAAATTTAGATTTCTTTGTTTTATAAATAATTTCAAAGGTGCCTATAAGGATTTCTTTATAAAGTTTTACGCCAGTTGCATAAATTGTATGTTTTATTACTTTTTATGAAATAAAATTCAGGTCACAGTGATTGCAGTAAAGTAAAATAATAAGCACGAATAATAGACATTATTAATCTTTTAACAATCACTATTAATAATAGGCAATAAACGCCAAAGTATTTGTAGCATCATTAGACTGATGCGTATGATTCATAATTAACGCACTATTTGAAGTATTAAAAATTCTCACTTGAAATACAAATCTTACGGATCCTCTTCATTTTACCGTGAATCGCTTGCGTTATAAGCATTGTATAATACAAAGTGCAATATAAGCTTCTTAAATAAACGATTAAAAATCCTTTATACTGAAACATAAACTGCAAGGTTATGAAGTTCTTGGTAAACGGATAGCAATTAATGTTTCGGTTGGATTATGTGGATTCCCTTGGCCGATCAGTGATGAATTTTTTTATCTTTTAAAATTCGTGATTTGCGTACTACGTCTCGTAATTGATTGTAAGGATGTACTTTTGGCGATACGTGTGTGGCATTAAATGGATAACGCAGTTGACGCAGGAACTTTCACAGCTATAATTATATCAAATAAACATTATTTCGTAAACAACGTGCAAAAGACCAGAAAAGAAGAAAATTATTATTTTAATTATTGATTTTATAAATTAATTCTTAAATTATTCATTATTAATGTAAGATAAGAAAGATTTATACTCATATAATATTTGAAGTACCTATATCTTAAGTTATAAATCATTTACATGGACTTGGTACTACAATTAAAAAATAGCCTTATTACATGAAATATTTCAATGAAGAAATTGGTTTTGTATTTAATATAGGAAAAAGCTCGATACAGATTTCCAAAAAAGTTTCATTCATTAAAACCGAGATTCATAAATAAAGACTAAGTCCTGATAAACATTTGATACTGACCAACTATAGAACGGTAAACAGTCGATCAGAGCAGATCTGTAGGTTTATCTACTATAGATGTTGATTTATAATCTCGTTGTCATAAAGCGCATGCCTATACTGAATTTTATCATATTAAAATAATTAATTGAATTTTATGTTGAAATATATATAACTAATCGTAACCCATGTATTGATATATTACATCAATTTACAAGTCGTTACTTTCAAATAATCCAAATATTAGAACATTCTATAATTTGAGAATTTGTTCAAAGATATTATTAATCGTTTCATAAGTATAGGTGTGCAAAAGTAAAAAGTTGTTGTAGTTTTGAAATCTCCACACAACGTTCCGTTGCCTGTGATGGTTCGCGTTTCCCTTTCCAAATTACTGTACAAAACACACAAAGCATTATAAGCTATTACATAAACAAGTATTTTTTACATTACATAAACATCAAATAATTAGGCAAAGCCTCGGCCACTCCTAATCGCACGCACGCGTTATCGACTTGCCCTCTTCGATCCAACCCAATAACTCACGCGCGCGCTCGTTTCAGCATATTGCGAACTTTCACGGCAACGCCGGGGCCTTTTTTCAAAACGCGCACGACAAGCGACCTGTCGATGAATTTGCACGAGCCTCGTAAATAAACCTGCGCGCACGCGCAACAAAATGACGTTTTAATTGAGTGTAGCGGAATTTGCTTTGTGCGATCTCAGCAAAAAGTGGATTGTGGCGTTGAATTGCTTTATCGTATAGTTTTGATTTCCGATGCACGACTGGATTCCTAGCGCCGAATTTCCAGTAGTTGGAGGAAAAAGACGTCTTGGGGTAGCCGCTTGTCTTTCGCATTTTCACATCTAGTTGGACAGCACTTGGATATTGTAAAAAGAAACGTCGCTGCGAGCTGAGTGGAATACGTAAGGAGGAGTCCAAGTTGACCAGATTCTAAAGTTATATTTTCTTTCAAGGAAGATATTGCGTTAAATATTTTTACTCATTAAAATTTATTCATTTATTTAGAGTATAGTGCCCCCTTGATAATATATATAAATCATTATACATTATTTTGGATAAATGCTTGCTATAATGTGCATGATAAAAAAAATTAATATTAAAAAGAATTCGGAGCGGCATATTTGACACACCTGCTCAAATGCTTGAAGGGTTAAGCCTAGTGTGCTGTATAGCTATACTGTCAGTCGACGTTAAATTAGATCCTTTGACATTCTCTCAATCAAATTGACATCTTAAGTGCACACAATGTACCCAAGGAATTTCATTATTTCGCAATCCCAAAATGAAACTGTTTTCATACACTACACAAACCGGTTGTGCTTTAATACCTTTTTAAGAAAAAAGCTGCTATTTAGAGAATAACAATCGAGAGAATCCAGTTGTTTTTAGTTTCTCTGTTGTAACGGACATATTTTCTTTTCATTATATACGTACTTTTCTAAACAACAATCACTTGCAAAAGAGATATTGATACTGATATTGGAATTTTTGAAATTTAACAAATTATTATACGATAGTAAAAATAAATGATTAATGAAGGTAGATAATATATAAATAATAAATTAAAGCGAATGTTCAATGTTTTATTTATATAAAAAAGAGAGCCATTTCCCTGTACGAAAAAGAAAATAGTGTCAAAGGGGAGGTACAATCGTTGTCTTTCACTTTCTGGAAGCATATCAGTTAGCGTATAAAAATTTGCGAATTATACGGCGATCAATGATAAGCATCAAGAAGAGGGAAAGTCGCTTCGGGGGCCTCGAACTATACATGCACGCGCGCAGCCGAGTATGCCCTGCGGGACCTGCCGCGAGTTACACGCGTGTCGCTACTCCTCCGCTCTGCTACACCGCCTTGTTATTCCGAGATAATAGGCGATCTATATTTCGACATCGAAATCTACAATGCTGGTCAAAGGTACATAATTGCTATTATTTTAACCGTTTACTTTTAAACATTCATTTCAGTCTTATTCTTTACTCATTTACATCAAAATTATTCCAACCGTACGAGATTATTGACCTATGCAGCAACTTCAACATAGTTGTCTTCTTCTCCAAAATTATCACGACAAAATTATCATGAAAAGTCCACTTGATAGGTCCAAGAAGATTTTCTTTCGTACCTTGTAAGGGTGACACAACATTTTTAAATATGGATAAACGTTATATGGTTAAAGTATTTTTAGGATTTTTTTTAACCTGAACAATCAAAGTTATTATATACAATGCTGAAATCATGACAATTAAATAATCGATAGGAAAGCAAAAAAAGAATAATGAAAAAGATGTCTCTGGGGACTCCTGCGATATAACGTTATGCAATGGTACTTTTTTATAGTCGATTCATGCACTAAAACTACAATTATCCTGCAGTTCCGATTAATAAAAATCGGAAGTGAAGCGAAAAGAGGGAGGCCGATAAATCTCAAGAAACTTTCGAGGCTGCAAATGCAAGGAAATGAATTGCATGAGGCGACTGAGCTGATCCGTGGCTGCACTTGCCAATCCAATGCGCACTTATTATTACAAACGAGCGCGCACAGCTCCCAGGATTTTCGCCGATAATCGAGTTTCCCAGCCGGACCTTACCTTTCTTTCGACGCGTTTATCGCGATGCATGCCCGCGCGCGTACAAAACTCACCTAGAAACGAGAAAAAAAGGCAAACGGCGCGGCAGCGCTGTGTCCTTCGATTGCCGATCTTTCGCGCGAATCCAACCACGCCTATACCTACTAAGGCAATGAAAAGAAAGAAAGACAAGTGTGCATTGAACCCGTATGTGAAAGTTCGCGAGCGATGAATCCAACTTTTTTCAGAAATCTACATGTCTTTTTCTCATCTTTCTTTTCTCCAGCGATATTTTCATAAATTCTGCATTCACTGTGAACGACGGTAAAAGTGGCTCTCTAGTTTTGTCTGCCGCGTTTTGTAGACCGTCTGGAGCGCTTGACAATAATAGACACACCCTCTGTCTCTTTCTTCTTATGATTCAATATCATGGGGAAATCCTTTTTATGTAACAACACATTAATAGCTCGGCTCTAGTTTTGCCCAACTCGATGGAAGTGGCGATTTGAATAAGAGAATATAATTAAGCATCATTAACGCGAGACTTAGTTAAGATCATAGGAAATGTGGCAATTTTGGCCTCTGAGATCGCAGCAATATAAAAGTGCATGCTAGTAATACTATACTCTTTTTGGAATTTCTTTCACATTCATGCATGATAAATGTAATATCCAATCCTTCATCGAGTTTAATTATATTAAATGATTGTATCAAGTTACATGTGGCAGGTTAAACTATGCTACTATAATTACCATAATCGGCACTTGTTAATAATGATTATCAATTACTGCGAGCAATTAGTCTTCCCGTAATTAAATCGTACAATTATAGTTGGCACAAGCATCTCTTATCCTCAGCTTCTTTCAAAAGTAACTCTCATCTAAAGCCCCTCAAGAATCTAGCTCGAATAGCTCTACGAAACGGCTTTTTGCTTCCGCGCGCAGTTCAATTTCATTAAAAGAGCCGCATGCGCGCGTCAGATGCGTGATGCAGTGAGTTCGGGCTGTCTGCCTTTTTTTCGCCCCCTCGATTGCGACACGTGTAATTGCCGTTACGCGAGTGCCGCTCGCTAGTGACTTTTGTTATCTTTTTGCTTGCTTTTTCGACTTTTCTTCTCACACCGTAATCGATGGAATCTTGATGAGCTCGCCGCGACTCGCGTGAGAAGGCTGGCCAACTGTGCCTCATCGTTATAGCCACTGGGCTTTTTCTTCCAGTTACTTTTCCTCCTGGTTGCCTTCTTACAAAGGTGTCACTTATTGTGCGCCAGCACACGCGATAATTTTTCTCTTCATGCTTTTCTACACGAATACTGACTTCGAGAAGAACAATTCGAACGGACATGAGATTTTGAAGAATTTAGTCTACCTTCTTTATTTGGAGGCGCTAGCGAGCATTATTGTAAAAAGTCTACCTTTGGAAAAGGCATATTCAAATAAAGATGAGGAATGATTGACTAATTATACAATTAGTCATGTTTGTTTTTAAGAATGATCTTTATATTTATGTTTTATACCTATATTGCCTTTGTTACTCTTTAAAATGTATGTTATTTTAAAATAGATTAAGGTTCTAATGAACTAAAAATTTTGGAACTACATATATGAAAGAATTCACTGAAGCATTGAACATTACAAACCACCTTATGAAAAACTATAAGACATCTCAGCATTGCACTCGCCCCGGAAAAATCACACAGTTCTCCTTCGTTAACTTATTTCCGCCCGAAATGGCACGCGCATTACGACCAAAGCAACAACACACACACACATACACACACATTCAAGAAAGCATGTGCGAAAGCATTACAGACTCGTGGTGATTACGTGGGCACGGGTCTCGCCAATTCGATGATTTAACTCGCACAGCCCGAATTCTCGTTTGCTCCGCTCGAAAGCGCGGTCTAAGGTAATGCGTGGACTCCATCGGCCATGCGACAAACGCGTCGATTACTTTCTCCTACGGTGAACTTTAGACGCATATGAATAATTTCAGATTTAGTATGCCCTTTTTCCATCCCAAAACTGTCGACATTTTTTTTTTTTTTTTCGAAGCATACCTTCAGCACATACTATTTCTCAATCTTCATACCTTGTAATATACATGAAAAAAAAAAAAAAAAAGTTAAACAATTCAATACAGTCTTATGACACTGTTTTAATCGCACATAAATTTTTCTTTTGGAAATTTTACATGGAAAAAGAAGGACCTACACAAATTTTCCATACGAAAATAATTCAAGAATAGAGCTTTAATTTGAGATGAGAATCGTTCCAATCGGACTATCCTGTACAAAGTTACGTACAGCAGTTTTTAAACTTTAGTTTAGAGTCGAAGTAGCATAAATATACGTAAATCGCTGAAAATCATTGGTCCTGACTTTAAACGTGCTTTTGTACCATTTCGACGCTACACTTTAAACTGCTATAACTTTTGAAGTAACCAACTTTTTTTATCGTCCAAAAAAGCAAATTAAAGCTCTTTCTTTCTAGTTTCTCTCTTTAAAGCAGGGTTGCAAACTTGAACGAAATTCGTTCCATTTAAATGTTCATTTTTTCCTTCATTTTTTAGACTTATTAAAACTAAAGAAATAAATAAAATTAGTTATAAATAAAGTTAATGCATGCTAATCGCTACTTTATGATTTTTTTAAATCCAAGCAAAATGAAATGGCTTTAAAATATATAGAAATCGGCCAAAGTAATGAGAATCGTTCCTTTTTTTTAAGCACAGATTTTTCAATAGCAGTCAAATCCCACGCGAGCGAGGACGGGGCGGAAGAATGGCGGTGGTAATGACGTATGTGAGCTCCCGTACATTAACGTAACTCTGTCTCTCTCTCACGCTCTCTTTCCTTCTTCTTCTTCTTCTTCTTCTCCCTCTTTTTCTCTGTGCTGGGCAGGCAGTGGTGCGTGAAATTTAACTCTCGTAGATGTAACATTAGAAAACGGCACGCATGCACGCACGGACATCGCGTGTAAGTTCGGCCAATGGATTGAATGATATGACGTCGTATAAGTTTATGTTTACGTACCACTCGCAGAGAATTCGGTTCATGTAGCGCGGTTTTAGCGGTCTGGGAGTGAAACATCTTTCAACGTGCGTGTGCGAAATTAAAATTCGACCGCCAGCTAAAAAGTGCGACTGATTTTTTAATTGCATATAAATTCTATTTTTGCTATCAGATTGCAAATTTCATTTTCAAGAAATTTATAATCGTTTCGTAAGTGAAACCGTAAACTTGGATAGAAAAATTATAGAGTATACAGATTTTTCACAAGCTGAAAACATATTTTCTTAATAAGAGTGCTTGTAATTTAACGATGGCGATAGTAAACTGAGGCACTCACACGCAATTCTTAGAAAAATAAGTTTTTTGTAAAAATCGATCCCTTAAAGGTGTTACAGTTCTAGAAATAAATATGTTCTAATGCAGACGTACATTGAGCTAACAAGAGCATTAAAAAATAATAACTGCCACGATGAAATCTGTTTAGCAATGCAAACCACATAACTGTCAGTTTAAAAAGCAACATTACGAGTAAAATTACGCCTCAACCATAGCGTACCGCGCAATTTCGCGCTCCCAAATAAATCTTCGACGCGAATTTCGAAAGATCCTGAAAAGACGCGAATCTTAGCTTAATTAAAGCAACTTGATCGACAAAAATTCAGAGTTGGAGCAGTTTATGATGACATTAAATTTACGATCAATCAGAACTGCTCAGCTTCCACAGAGACGTTATATCCAGACAAGAAGCCCACGGGCTGATTACTTGCCTTGATCTGATGTTCGATGTGCTATTATTAGCTCAAAAGTCGACACGATCTATACTTGTCGATACGTGCATTAAGTCCACAAACATTAGAATTCCAGCAAACCTTTTCCTGATGACAAATATACATTTTTTTTACTTATAGAGGTATCGGCGCAGTGCTGGAAAAATCCACCACTGATAACCAGGCTAAGTCCTCTGTAATGATGCCGAAAATATGCCATTATCTTTTGGACGAATAAAGTTGGTTTTTCTTTTTCCTAAAATAGGTAGGCTCCAATGTAAGCGTTTGCGAAATGTTATAACGTTTCAAAATTGTAGATTTTTCGTTAAGGATCATATTTCATTAGGCACTAAAAATGTTTAATAATCACTAAAAAATCCGGTTATCATAATTTAATTTTTTGATTTTTTTGGCTTTCTCGAATCACATCAGAATTCGATGAACTCTTTAAGCGAAAGTGAATTTTTTATTGACGATTTTCACCTAGTTTATATAAAAAAGTCGACTCGAGTATACGTTACATAATAAAAAGGAAATAAAGGGTAAAAAATAATAATGATCTCGTCTTGAATGAGGACATTAATACTAATGCAAGTTAGACTTTAAAAGCATAAGCAAATAAATTCAGTTTAAGATGCAATCACAACTATTTTTTCTTCAAGACTGCAGGCTAACGAGTGCGATTTATTAATACACCTCACGGTCGACTTCCGTTAGTCGGAATTACGGCACAATTTGTCATTGTGCGTCGAGTGTGTCGTCGATTAGCGATTCGCGCGATCGCTGGGAAAAATCATCTGAACGGCGCCAAACGCTCTATTCACGCATCTAAGGTGCATTTTAAATGCATGCGTCTATAGGTGCAGCAGTGCTTACTCTAACGATTCTTCCTGCGTCGCGTGGGCTGATCTCCTTCTGTCGCGGGGCGTCTTTTTACTCAAAGATATGACGACGCGCGTGCTCCTTGTGCGGCACGGCGTATTCATTCATTATAATTACTATGATTTTAGCGATTTTTCTCGGGCGCGCGAGCGCGAAAAACTATTGTTTGGTGCCTTAAGTGTGACGTTGCGCGGTATTACGTTTACTGTGTCAAGGAGCACGTATGATCGAATTATGACGTGCAATTTGCCGGATACATAAACATAATTGTTTACGTTTTTTTACCCAAGCTCCCAAGTGAAGTAACGCATGCTCAAATGGCTTGCAAGTAATTATAGCCTCTTATTTTCTCGAACATTTAGACCCTCATTGAGCAAATCTTCTGACAGCTGAAATGCCATTTTCTATAAATTGATTTTCCAATGATACTTTGATAAAATAATTTACTAATCAAATAATAATAATAATAATGGCAGACTGTATTCTTAGAAAGGCTTGAAGCAAGTAAAATGAAAAATGTCATGCCTGGTCATTGAGCTATTTCCTAATTCCAGTGAGCGGATAGTTTATTACTAATGATTTTTTAGCAAATCTGAAGTAAATGCAAGCATAAACTCAGCAGCAAAATCTGTTCTGGCATCTGATGCGAAAAGAGCACAAGGCTTCAAGACAAGAGAAGCAAGGATCGAGACAGTCGCACATAGCCTCCTATCATTGATATGGCATAGCATTCACTGGTAAGAAAACAAAAGAGAGGAAAAATTGTAATGAACCTTTTGATGAGCGCGGAACTTGGTAAAGGTACCCTAATGACCGGCTCCCGTCGTCCGCTCTCGAATTTCACAACTGGCGTGTAGTTTCGCAACGTCAACTCCAATTTTTGAGAAGGTTTATAATTTATTCGCGGGAGGGGTGTGCGTCTCTTGCGGAAGACTCGGTGACCTCAGGCGGAAAGAGCAGAAGAGAAGATTCTCACGTGTCACGGGCGTTACGCACGCGTGAGTGCATGCTCTCCGAATTTCCGATCGAGCGCGAGCCTACTGCTAGTTCAGCTGAATGAGATAGTCGGCGATTGCCTTTTCGTCAAAAGTGCAATGACTTTGTTGTTGCTACGGCTGCTGCTGGTGTTTATAAATAATTTCATTCTTCAAACTGCTTATTTTCGCTGAATGACCGTAGCCGACGCACGGTTTTTGTCGTTTTTTGTCAGAACTGGTTTTTAAACTCGATATTATCGACCTGTTAAATTTTCAGATAATTATTAACTATGAACTACGAACAGTCTTCATTTTTTATTCTTATAATGTTCAAAGCCAATATTAACTAACATGCATATAATAATGGATTATGTACAAATTTAGGTATAATATGTATAAAATATTTTGATAAAACAGACATAAGAAGAATTTTTTTTTACGACTGCAGTATCTTGAAATTTTTTAGTATAATGAAACTTCCTTTTTCAGAGAGCAATTTCTTATATTGGAACAAGTTCTATTCCTGCATACAAACGGGGACTGCGATTTTTCAAAAAGGTCAAGAACACAGACAATAAGCACATTAAGAAATGTATAGCCAAAAACTAATGTCATTTCGTAGGGTCATTTTAGTAGGTGCTTATATCGACGCCCTGTACGAAAACTAGCACAACTCAATCGCTCTTTTCGTCCGAGTCGGGCTTTTCTGTGTCTGAGATTTTGAGCTCTGCTAGTCTTCGTCCAGCTCCGCGAGCAGTGCTTTTCTTCGTACAAGGCCTCGATATATTGTAGGTCTTGAAAACGTTCCCTTTTAAATGTCAAGAAATAATCTGTAGTATCTAAGCAGCTCTTATTGAAAATAGTAGTCTTTTAAAATTTTTATATTGTATCTTTTTTTAATACTAAGCTCTATATTGGTTATTAGGAAATATGATACGCATTAGTTTCAAATTCTAATTGTAAAAACGTACCCAATACGTTTGGAGCAGCAACAACTTAGAGAAATTAAGATACAAATATAAAATTAAAGTTTAAATATATTCCGTTCAGTGTTTAATCAAGAGTAAAATATTCGTCTTTACAGAGTGTTAGAAACCTGTATCATGCATTTATTCCTTGACCAAGTTACATAATTGTTGCTCCGTTAAACTACTTAATCTAGACAGAAAAGTTTAAAGAAAGGAGGTGTGTCTGTAAAACTAGTTTTCCCCGTTAATATATATAGTAGATTTTCACAATATTAATACATTTCTGGAATTCAAGGTAGATTTTCTTAATTTTAGCACATTTAAAAATTTGCTAACGTTATATTATATTAATTATTCCAACTATCATTAATAAATTCAATACTAATCCGGAATGTATTTATAAAATTATTTTTCAAACATTTTTAATGGTTTGTGATATGTTACAACTCACTTGAGTATTAGTAGCGTGTTATTTTACATTGACAGGTTTGATTTTCTCATATGACTGTATAGGAAAAGTTAAATTTTACTATTTTTAAAGGCTACAGCAACATTAGACGTAATATTTTAATTACTAAAATGATAGTCATTTAGAGTAAAGTAGAATAATTGCAGTTTCTGCAAGTCTTGCAATTACATGAGTTCGTGAGATTTATTTTTCTTTTGCATTTTGACGTAAAACAGAGCAGTAATATCTTTTCAGCCATCAATTGAAGAATCTTGATGTGAAAGTAAATTAAATATATATTTTATTCAAATCGTCCACCTTTATACAATAGATAAAAGTATAACTAGCAACTATTACTTCATTTCGCATTACTCCCGAATGATTCCGAGACACATTAAAGTAAATTTGTGGTGCATAAAGTCCAATTTCAAATATAATTTGTAGAAAATATTTTTGTCCGTTTATCAGTGTGGCAACTTTTAAATGCGCGAGTTGAATTAACGTGATTAAGATATAACGTGAAAGAAAAAAAGAGAGTAAATTGAAGAAAATAAGAATGCAGCCGCGTAAAAAGTGAGCGCAAGGACGAGAAGGGGAGTCCGAAATAGCAGGAGACATATCCGCGTGAAAAAATAGTCAGCTCCCGATTGAATTTCGGCTCGTCCTGCGGGCGCTCCGTCCCTCTCTGCGCTCTGCTCCGCGCGGCGGGCTCTCCCTCCTCGCGCGCGGATGTGTGGAGCCGCGCACACACGCTTAAAGTCCGCGCGCGCAGAATCCCCGGCTTCAGTCAGAGTCCAGACAGCCGCGATCGCACGCGAAGCCTGCCGAGCGCCACGGCCTATCGCAAGACGCGAGGAGCGAAGGGACGTGCGAACTCTGCTCCCTCATTGCTTCGGAGGATCGCTTGCGGAAGCTCGCCGACCAGCTACTCAGGCTGTGCAAGATACCGGCCGCGGGGAGTGAGGAGGACGAGGCAGGATGCCGCGCTACCGCCGAGTGTGCCATCACCTGGCCGGACTCGCGCTGCTGATCTGTGCGACCGCTGCGCTGAGTAAGTGACACGAGCTTTGACAGTGCGCCGTGCGTCGCGAGTGACACGACATCGAGTGCTTCCTTCACCCCTTCTTATAGCAGTGCGATAACACCATTCGCGAGATCAGCTCAAAGAGTCGGTCAAATCTCTCGCCCAATTTGCATGTCCCTGCACGCATCGCGCTTGGCACACTGACAACGGCCCTCAATTCCACCAAGAGATCCCGGCCCATTGTTCGCCGGCGAATCGAACGCTCCGCGAGAATCCGCCCGGCTGCGGAGATACGACTCCTCGTGATTAATGGGGCTTTCAGCCATATTGGCCCTGCAAAGTAGCTCCCCTCAATTTATATTCGCCGCGCCTCTCTTTCTCACCAGCTGCAGCAAAGGATTTGTCTTGACATAATGTTTCCCCAACAAGCCAGTTCATTAGAGAGTTCATAATTGGAGTTTAATTTATGGCATTCCGTCGATTCCTATCTAAATAGATCCAGCAAACCGAAACTAACTTTATAAAAGTCCGACTTTCTTCCTGCAAAATTATTATTCAAAAGCCAAAGATAAAAAGGCCTCGCGAAAGGAAGGATGATTCTCCGGACTATCCTTCAAACTCGCGCGTGCATCGTTACCGAATCGAGCGCAAAAAAGGAGCAGCGCTTTCGCGGAAAAGTCGGAAGCACATCTCTTTGCGGTGTGCGCTCGCAGCTATCGGAGCGCGGAATCCTCTCTCTCCCTACCAAGAGTTAAAACTCGATTGCAGCTCTATTCGGCCGACTATTTCACGCGAATTTTTCAATTTATACACGATGCGGTTCCGGCGCTTCAGTTATGTTCGAGACTTGAGCGCGAGAGTCGAGGCGGATTGGGAGTGACAGGGCTTGCGGCTTATTTGAGCTGCGATTGATGGATTGACGGCGGCTTATCAAATGCGAAGGATTCGACCGAAGGATAAACTACGGCCCGCTATATATCTTCGCGAGGTCTTCGCTCAT
The DNA here is from genome assembly GCA_900474315.1 of Torymus auratus. NCBI lineage: Eukaryota > Metazoa > Arthropoda > Insecta > Hymenoptera > Torymidae > Torymus > Torymus auratus. The sequence continues at coordinate 15,576 of UXGD01003690.1, forward strand.
CTTATGATTCACTTAACTATACTGTAGAGCAAAAAAATGATTAATTATCCTGCTTATAACTATATAGTCATAGAGAATTTTAGATGTTGAAGGCAGCTAATGGTAGATTATTTTGTTAATTTGGATTGAAGATACTAATGGCCGTTTTCTACCAATGGGATGGTTTGTTAAATACTTCTTTTTTTTTTTATTTAACAACGCATCCCATTTGTAGAAAACGTCCATTAGTATCTTCAATCCAAAATAGTCATACATAATTAAAAATGACCCTAGTTCTGAATTTTTTCTAATTATTGCAATATAAAGCTGTATAAGGTGCCTTTTCTCCAGAAATGACAAACTAATTTAATGATATTATTTAAACAGCGTTGTAATTGACAAATCAATGTAAAAACTCTTAACGTGGTACCAGACTTTTCTTCACTTAATTAACGAAAATACATAAGAGAGGCAATAAAGTGGCATGAAATTGCTTTGAAATAGTGAAAGAGAATCTTAAACTTGACGTATTATGTATTAAACATAGACAATTAGTGGAGTTGTTTATTCAATCGCGATACATAAAAACGGATTATATATACTTTAAAAGGCTGCAGTACGCATGTAAGAAAACGCAAGCAAGTCTTATCTAGCCGTATCGCATAACCGCTCCCTTTCAAACGTTCATTACGCCTATCACTCGTTTCTCTATATTAATTTTTCTGAAAACAGCTCAATTTTTAATGGGCCGGCAGCTGTTGCACCGAATTACCTCACGCAGGCGCGCGCTCGTGCAATTAGATAATCTTGTTGCGATTTTTCACTCCTATTCAGCAGCACAGCCGCATGCAAACGAACGGCGTGAGTACCGCTCTCCATCGATGTCACCGTGACGCGCCTCTCACCTATTGCGATCTTGCATCGCCAACGTTTTCTGCGCCTTCTTATTAACTTCTTTCCTTTATCTCGAAACATTGTTTGTTTATTAGCGATATATTTTTAGTAATTATGCGTCAGTCAGTTGTGCATAATATGTGCTGCTAATTATATGATAATTATAAATGTAGCGTGAGAGTACGTTATACGCCATGTTTTCCTCGTGGAAATCTTTAATTAATACGCAAATACTTGAATATACGTTTCGCATTTCCTTATTATTTGCTAGAAATTAACGTTAAATAATCTCTAATCACATAGAATTCCACGAGTTTTCTGGAATGTCCAAGCTAAAGGATCCTTTCGCCGATTAAAATTTTATCCTTTCAAAATTTTAAATCAGAAACTATCCTAATTTTATTCGAATAATTGTTATATAAGGGGATTATATAATTAACTGGTTTGGTGCCCCGAACTTGTTTCGCAAAATAGATATAGTTATACATACGTAATTATTGTTATTGTTCTTAAATGGCTGAAAATACAAAAAAAAAAAACAAAATTTAATTAGAAACAAAAAACTCAAATAAACATTTATCGACACCAAAATTCTATGCATTATATTGTTTCAATCCGCAGTGTATATGAATCTAAATAAATTGACACGAAAAAATGTGGTCGAGACAATTAAAAAAGACTTTTTAAAGTTGTTATATAGTAAGTCAAGGAAATAATAAAAGAACTAAAATGACTTAACTTTTTCCACTCAATGAATTAAGAATGCTAAACCCTTGTAACCTTTCAAGTCGCGGACATAGATCTCCACTGCGACTTGTGGAGCCATGAATGAATGACATTTTTATAATAAGAAACTATTGCAATTTAATTTTACATCGTAAATTATTTGAATAAAGTTTTAATTAAATTCCTCTATAAAATGCTTAAGATCGTATAAAAGTTCGAGGTATTGGGACTTGAAAATATTCATAATCTAAATCGCTTTATTGAAATATATATTTGAAGTGAAAATGTAATAAACCTGAAATGTATAAAGTTGTAATGATATTGCAAGCGCTAATGCGATCGATTGTGCAATCTCGGCGACAGATGAAATTGGCAATGAAGGGACGATTTCTGCTTTCAGGATGCCCGGAGAGGAGCGGCCCCCCAGGACGCGAGCTCCTCTGCTACACGCAGTCCAGCGATGCCAAGCTGCTGGAGAATGGCTTCTGCCGGTGCACGACGCTTGTCCACCAAGGCCACGAGCTGCACAGTCTCAACGCTTCCGGTGAGTATGCGCCAGCCAGCAGCCGTCAATTCGCAACGCAAAGACGCCCCCGAGGCCCGCGTGGGCGCGATTCTTTCTATCCTCCTCATTGTTGTATTGCTGCCTCCACTTAAGGCGACATCGAAACCATTCAGCCAGAGAAATGCTTGAAAATTTGCTGGAAATTCCCGGGAGGGCTCAGGGGATTTCAGATTAAGAAGAGCGCGCTAGTTGCTTTGTTGAAAATGATATGCAAAAATAGCAAGCGTCCCTAAATCGTAACGCCGAGGCGGTTTTTGCTCGGGGGAATTTCTATCGGTTCGTTATGTCACCTCTCCTTACAATAGCTGCTATTTGACCCATTTTTTACTATCTACATTGAAATTCATTTCTAACTGGCTGCAATATTTCTCGATAATGTTACTCAAGACTTTTTATTACCCATTTTAATACTTTGTTCATCCTTGCTCCATGACTTTACTTTGGAAATATATAGTGGAACACTTTAATGTGCGAAAATTCAACATTTCCTCAGAAACTTATTATAACAAAGTTATTCATAATGCACACAAAGTATTAAAAGAAAACCGTAGTCATCAAGTACAGCTGGTTCAAAAATACCTATGTGAGGCAAGAGTCTTTATCCGTTAATTTTTACTGTTTCCCGCAACTATTCAGACTGCAGCTATTAGAGTTATACTGCGGATTAATATACACAGCAAAAGGAAACGTGTGTACATGCCTAAGTACACCTTGGGAACCTCAATTTTCGCGAATCCGCACCATTAGCATTGCGCGTGCTCCAATTCCGCGATAAATGCATAGCTCAAAAAAACTCCATATGTGATCAAGAAGAAGATAAACGACCTCTTAATAAATGTGCCTTTTCACATTTTTTATCTTTATAATAAAAACTCTTTTTATGACATTTGGCATACAAGGTACTCTAAACAAAATAGTAAAATTGTACTTTATTAAAAATAATAATTTTACAATATCAGTATATTAGAATAAACAGAATAACAGATCTCTTGGAAAATCGAGAAGACGAGTAAAGCCTACAAAGGCAATCGCTAGAAAATAGACTAAAAGCCAGCCTCTCTCCTCAAGATTCCACGGTAATAAACAACTCTTGTTCTTTTAAGACGCCACTCGCATACATCCCCAAATTGGCAATGGCCGTAAGGATGATACGGCGCAAGGTTGCGATCTGGAACGAGGCCGGCCGGCTCCTCCGATACGCACACGCCCTTACCTCGCCCCCTCCCCCACTTTTTTTCTCTTTCTCTCTCTGTTCGCTCTCACTCTCTCATAGTTACCGCGTTTGCGTTCTCGCTTTCGCAAGCGCAATTAGCGCGCAATTAAGACGCGCTCACACGTACACGGCTCACGTACACGTCATTGTTTAGCAGTGCACATTTTGAGCATGATCAACGATACATCTGCACAAGTGTAATCCGCTCATATATGGGAATGCCGGCAAATAGAACACTCCTATAGATTCGTTTACGAGAGCAACTTGGAGCGAATGTTTATTCTTGCATTAGGCGCGGTTGTTTCAGAGACAATAATGCGATAACGCTGACATTATAAATGAAGGCTCTACGGGAAAAAGGAGGATTGTCAATTGAAAGTTTTTACTCGTTTTTATACTTTTTTATCCTCCTACATATAATATGTGCTAATTGATACTAACTTACAAGGAGAGACCACGGAGTGCGGGTCGCGGATTTTTTCGTAACTTCGGGATATCCTTTCTAATGTTAAAA
>UXGD01003691.1:0-19453 GCA_900474315.1 Torymus auratus
AATTTGCATACATTGCATTTATAAGAAAATGGGTATTCGCGATGAAATTAACTAATTAATCATCTTTAGCTTTGGACGCTTATTCAGCCAAAAGTGCGCGGGCAGGTGTAGCCAATACTGTACTCCGGGCTTGATGGATTCGTGCGAAATCTTAGGATTCTGCTTCAACTTCAACTGCACAAGAACAGCCTTATACGCGGGCGTGCCGAGATTATACCCAAGTGACGTACAGTTCGCGCGAATTCGCAAACTAAATTAATAATCAGCAAGCGATGGTTCTCTCTCCTAACAAAAAAGAAAAAGAAATTATGCCAGCGCTGCTCGTGGAGGGACACAAACAACAAACCTTCAGGCGAGCGCGGAATACGGTTATTTAATTGAACGCTGCGCGCGGATGGCTGAAGAGAGAGGCAGCTCAAGGGGGTTCGTCGTTTAGGCAAGGGCGCAGCTAACCCTTTCCAGCGGCGTATTTTGCTTCCATTAGTATTCCGCTGGCTCTTAAGGGGCTGCGACTTTCGATTTCGTCGCATCTTTATTAAGAAAAAAGAAAAAGAAAGCGACGGCGGCGGCTCTGCTCGAATATTAATTCGGCCCTTTGTAGCGGCTTTGTTGAGAGTCGCTTTTAATTCTAAAGCTCTTAGCGCGAGAACTTTCTTTCACCTTGATGCTTTAACGTCATTAAAATGTGCCCGCGCACAGGAGCAGATTTTTAATTCAGTCCTCTTTTTCGATCGACCCCTCGGAAGAAATTATACAAAATGCTTTAACCGCAAAATTTTACAAAATTATATACAAACGGAAGTAGCTTGATTAAAGGCGAACTTTTCATCAATCACAAGGCTTGAAGGGTTAGTAGAGAAGTACAGCGACGACGACTAAGTTCTCACAGGCGCGTGCGCTCGTCACGTAAACGTCGCGCTAAAATTAAATCGCCCTGCCAAGACGCTGACGGACGGAATAATAATTAATGTTTGGATTCCCGCAATAAGCCGCGTCTTCGCCGTAGCAAATAGAGTGGAAAAGACTTTCCGGAAAGCAAAACAGACTTCTCGCGCGAATTGCTAATGAGGGAGCGAGGTGGGACGCGGCTGCAATAATAACTGCCGGGTAGAAGAGCGCGTACCAAACGAGAGCGATATACGAAGCGATAGGTAGCCGCGGCGCTATTTCGCGTATATAAACGCGCGTTTGTATCGATCGTGGTAAAGCGAAATTAGAGAAGCGAGCGGGAGAGGAATTAAGCGACAAAATGAAGCGACTACGCGCCTCGCACTTCAATTAAGCTTCTCTCGGCTCTCTGTCTCTTTCTCTTTATCTCGTTATTAGGCGCGCATAATTATACAAAAGTTGATTCCTCTCTGTCGAGTTTTCACTCTCCCGCCACTCTTTCTTTTTTTTTATTATTGTCGAAGCAATTGTTACCGGAAGGGTGGGCGAACGGAACTTAAAAATTTCCGATGGGACTTTGAGGAAGGGAGATAACGTTGTATCAGAACAGGAGCGGAGGTGGAAATAATAAATATGCAAATGTTTAGTTGGATATTCGTTTTTTTATTGCTCGGCAGCGAAATTGCCGCTGCTTTTTTTTATACATTTCAGTTAAAACGTAGATTCGCTGAGGTTTTAATTTCGAGTAAACACAACTTTCATAACAGAGAATAAAAAAAATATATACGACTGTAACAATTTTGTTAAAATACGATTAATTCGAAAGCTATAATCTTTTAGATACAAATTTGTTAACGTGAATTAATTTTTCATCTTTAGAGGACCCCTACCTAAACGTGCATATAAATTTTTTTAGTGAAACATTGCTATTTGGTCAGTCTCTAACAATAAGTATATTATCAACTTAACTCTTACTATTATTATTATATAAAGTTGTTAAGGACGGTGGGATTGAGTTTTTTACGTTCATATGAAAATATTATGCTATGTTAAAATATTATCAAAGTTGCCTTGGATATTGGTTAAAATTTTCTTCATTAAAAAATTAATGGTGGATTATTTTGTGTATATATGGACATTACGTTGATATAAAAACTCGTATCGAACCTCAAAACTCTTCCCGGATGTTAAAAACATTATTTAAATAATTTTTTCGCTCCACGAGATTATAAATTAACAATTAATGCGAAAACATCAATTCGCAATACTGTACAAACTCAAATAAAGACAATGTTACTTCATCAGTTTCTATCAACAACTCCCTATGTACATAATTATATAATTAATTATATCAATATTAACATTCAATCAATTCAATATACGACATTTCATATCCACTGGAAGACGTACTTTGAACTCTGCCGCTATATATATTTTTGTATAAAAAATAAAGTGGCTCACTAGGATTGCCATGACTATTATACACGAATTTCTCTTTCAATAGCTGTCATAAAAACATTGTGGACGACTATTGTTCACTGGTTTAAGGCACGTTTATGCAAAACGAAACGATTAGGCTCATATTTCTTTTTTGATTGTGCGCGTTTGATAGCCGACCGTATCAAATCCTTTTGCGTAATCACTGTATAAGTTAGTACGTCAGTACGATAAATTAAGGCTTTTATCTTTAGAACATCTTCCATAGCTATTATAGCTACACTGTTGAGAATTCTTTTCTTTAATGCTGCGGAGCATTACTTCGGTGCGCGAGTATGGCTCTCCATATCCTAAGTTCGATACCACCTCTGTAAAGAAAAACATTTAGAAATATTGTTATAAATAAATCAATATAAAGGACTAAACATGTAAACGTACTTCAAATTGAGTCTGCGTAGATCATCCCTGGTAACGTGGACCAAAATATCATCCAAAGTATACTCTTCAAGAGTAAACTGTAAATACAATATTGTTGATTAAAATTAAATTTTTTTAGTGAATGATTATAAGCGTATTTATATCATTTTTATCAAATTACCCTTTCTATAGTATCGGTATCGATATTCAGATTCTGCAACCAATTTATCAACTCGGAATCGGCAGTTGTATCATTGTCACGATCCGTGATACTTATGCGAGGGATACTAAAAAAAGAAAATGCAATTTTATTGTCAATATTGTTTCACGATTTTATAGTCGTAAATAATAACCAAATCTCACCCCATATTTTTCTTCATTAATTTTCTGTTGATACTTTCACACAACTCGGTCAATACTCCTATTTGCGCTCTCTGCTCATCCAAAGCATGACAAAGCATGCTTTGGAACGATTTCTGACTTTCTAGTAGTTCATGTAACAACTTCATGTTTTCGACTTTAATAGATCCCATTTGCTCGCGATATTCTCGCCAGTATTTGTTGTCGACGGATCCGCTAGTTTTCTGGGACTTTATTGAATTAACAGTAGATACGCCTGAGGTAGATCCTTCTTCAACGCCTTCAGCGGCTGATTGTGCGCGTTCTTGGCCCAGTAAATTGGCTCCCAATTCTACAACAAAATGATAAATATTTTAAAAATCTGTATTTTTTTCTTTCAAGTAAGTTTGAATTGTTGAAGTAAACATATGTTACCAGGAGATAAAACCGTGATGGCAGCTTGGACAGCGTTCCTCACGAGATTATCCAATGCGAACATCCAGTGAGGCTTGATACTATGCATCCTTAGAACTTCGTTGACGGCGTTTTGAAATAGGTAAATGGCTAGCTGCAGCTGATTGATGGCCGTCGAGTCAAAGTCCAGTTCTTCCTTCAGTTTACTAATGGCTATCGTTACGACCTCTTGACTCTGCTCGGTGATGTAGTCTCTTAATCCTCTCATGAGAGATTCTAAATGATGCTGCAAAACACGAATTTCATAGAGTAATCATTTTATCGTGAGAACTTACTTTTAGCGGATACGAATGAAAACTTACTATTTGTAGTACAGCGTGCTGTCCCAAATCGTTTTGAATACTGTACATCCAAAGTCGGCAGATTTTCGCCTCATCCTGACTCAGAACCTTCGTGAGGGTCATTCGTCGCTGGCTATCCTTCTTCAGCAAGTAGAAGCCTTGCTCCTCCTGTTCCTCGCCAGGTTTTTTCACCAGTTGACCTTCTACAAATGTCGCTTGATTACCAATCAACTCTCTTATAACAATCCATTAGAACTTATCAAAAATTAAAATCAGAAATGTAACAGACACTCTTCACTAATAAACTATCATGACTCTAATATCTACGACTAACAACGTTACAAACAGACCAATAATTTAAATGATAAACAGTGCAAAAACTTCCATCTAACTTCTACTCCAACACAATCAACAAACAAGTTTCTCGCGCGCTCATGATCTGACATAAGCGATATAGCTCTCTCTTCTTCCTTCAACGTACCTGAGAGTTCAACTTCCGGCGACAGAAGTCCGCCCGACGAACTGCGCCTCGTCATCGAGTTCGCTGCTGTCTCGTGCTCGCTTGTCTCTATCGAGGGTGTCGTGCCTATCGTGCTGCAGCTACGCACAAAAGCAGGCAATGATTTCTCTCGCTCTTTCTCGTACACGCGCAATAGCTATGTTGTTTGTTTGTTTCTCTACTGTCGAACTCGAGCGCGCGCGTTTCGACAGCTCTTGGCGCGCGCGGTACCTTGACCGTTGCATACTCGTTTCTTTTTTTTTTATTTCCTTCATAGAGAGAAGAGCCTCGAGCGTATTGTAGTGGAATCGGGTGAGATATAGAGGTGGTGTTGTATAAACAAGTAGAGATGTAGCGGTGCGCTTTGTACACGCGGGCGCGTTAGGTAGGCTGTGACGTAACACTCGAGGTGAGATGTTTAACGGTTGGTTACCGCGCGGCTTGGACCTCGACTGACATTATGATTTAACATACTTGTTGAAAAATTGAATTGTAGTTTTAAAAGAGAAAAGAAACTGAAGTATTTAAAATGTCAGATGAGTTCTCATAAAATCTTTGGTCGTTACAACTCGGTTTGATAAATGACTGCAAGTTATTTTCCAATTTGAATAGATATTATCGATAAAACTAACTTTTAATAGTGCAATTTATGAACCAAATTTTTTTTTTCTCATTAAACTTATAGAAATAAAGAAAAAAGTTATTTTGAAATACATACAATCATTTATCTCGATAATTAATAGTTACCAAAATTCATCACACAAACTCCAAGCATCTCAACACTACTTGCAACACAAAAGCCAAAACAAGCAAAAACAAACGTAAAGCTCTAGGTGTATGCACCACCAGCGTCTTTGGAATTTCGTAATAACTGTATATTACTTAGCCTTGACATTTTCTTGACCGTACCTGTTAAAGGAATGGCTGACAGTCGGCATAGTGATAGGCGACAGCAGATATGCTGGACTGCGTTCCCTCAAACGACGTGACTTCATCTGTCCTCCGTTATGCACGACGCTTCAGATCCAAAAAAGCAATCGCAAAAAATAAACCATAAAATAAAAAAAAACATGAACAGTGCGTAGCATTAAACTAAACTGTTAAACAAGCGTTCTCCGTGTGATAAAATTAAACCAGAATGACATCGAAAGCTTCGAAATTATAATGAAAAGTAAAAAAAACAACAACGCGCATGTGGTTGCAACTTGCATGACATTATTATATCCATTCATCGAGCAAAGGATAAAAGAATGAGAGGGGGGGGGTATTACCTGTCGTCCGATTGTGAGGCTTGCATGGGAGGCGGGGTAACGATGTGATTGTTGTTGGCGCGGTCGTTCTTGACGAGCTTCTCGCCGGGCACGGATATGCTACGACTAAAGTCTGGCGGTGCGACGAATCGCGAACTCTTCTTCTTTCTGCAATACAAATGTTAATGTTGTACTTAGCAGCGTTCTGATAATATCGGTCTAAATTTTATAAATTTACGTACTCTGACAGGAAAGGGTCTTCTAGTAATTCAGCAGCTGTTGCTCTTACATCAGGGTTGGCTTCGAAACAGCGTAAATTAAAGTTTTTGGCCCTTTCTGACAGCTCTGATGGTATTTCTGGATGTTGTTTATAATAGCCAACCTGGTGATTCGTAATATAATGTTATTATTATCATCATCTGAACAATATTGAAAATATTGACGAAATTTTCTTAAAATGTTACTTTAAAAACTGCTGCTTGCGGTGATCCCAACTCAATAAACGGAGGTTTTCCAGTTGCCATTTCCACGATCGTACAGCCAAGAGACCAGATATCAGCCTATTCAATTTAAAAATTAATCTACGTTTTTTTTTAGATTTAATAATTAAACTTTAATAATAAATTATTGAATTAAACGTACCGGCGCTCCATAGCCACGCAGACCCTTATCAATAACTTCGGGAGCCATGTATTGCAAAGTTCCCGCAAATGTTTCTGTACTCGGACATAACGCAGCCAGCCTTTTCGACATACCAAAATCCGAAATTTTAACGACTCCACTGTATGTATTTACCAAAACATTGTCGCCTGTGTATAACAAAAATAACTCATTAATTAACGTTTGAAAAGTAAACAAAATTCCGAAATTTTATAAGTACCTTTTATATCTCTATGTACAATTTTCTGGTCGTGTAGGTATTTTAATCCTTCCAAAATTTGTTTTGTGTAGAAAGAAATCGTCGACTCGTTCTCTTTCAAAGGACCCCACTTGGAACGTAGCAATGCTGACAAACTTCCTCCAGGCACTTGTTCCATGAAAATTTTGAAGAATCCGTCTTCACTCACGGAACCAAGATATTGGACGATATTTCTGTGCCGAAGTTGACTATGTAGCTTAATTTCTTCGTGCAGTGGTTGCACATCGCCAAGATTCTTTTCTGGGATTTCCTTCACGGCGATTCTCACTTGCGTATTCAAATCTCGTGCGGCGAACACAACGCCGTAAGTTCCTTTTCCAAGGATGATCCGTTTGCTATTTTCATCTAATTCGTATTCGAACTAAAAGCAAGAACCAATTGATATTCTGTACTAACAGAGAATAATATGCGGATAACTTATGCAATTATCGAGTACCTTAACTTTCGAAGTGTCATCTGCCATATAGGCGTCCATATCGGTAACCATACCCTCTTGATCCCGGGTCATTTCCAAAACAAGGTCATAAAACCTCTGTCTGCATTGTACTGACGGCAAGAAAATTTGAAAATCATCAGAATTTTCGTGAACGTACAGAAATAGAGATCGCTCGTCTCTCTTGTACAAACTAACGCTGCGTATCATGCTGGCAGTAAATAGCCAATCGTGAACCTGTTTGCAATAATTTTTCATGCTGTCCAAGCACAAATTTGTAATTTGAATGGATTTTTCATCAGCACCGAGATTCACTATCACGTAACTTGGCATCAAAATTTTTGTTGGTTCCAATACCAAAACCTAATGATAAAATAAGTGTAATCAGAATATTTTAGGCACCCCCACACTTATAACCAAAAGATTTACTTACTGGGAATCGAATACTATCGCCGACATCCGGATTTGTTGCATCAGAAAAAAAATCTGTCCAAAAAGCAAAAACCTGCTCTTCCGGAGATACGTCTGTTTCGTCACTCTTCTTTCTGAATCTGTCGATAAGAGTGATATTTCCTATTGTAGACTTTAGGTACCAATTTGGAGGTTTTAATTTGAACATACATTCTGCAGCTTTTATAGCTTTTGAGTAATCTTCAGCAAGAACGCTAATTTCGAAGAATGTTGCCACGTCCCAATAATCTTTTAAGCTCGGCAAACTACCCTTTTTACCAATTAAGTTATTGAGTACCATTGCAATATGTTGGAGCTCTTCACTTTTTGAGAATTCATTGCCTGCAATGACTAATAATGTAGCTAAATTAATTCCAGCATATTCGTTAGGTTGTACCTGAAATAAGGGTTATTCTATAAGATTTTGCATTTATGTATTTTATTGTAGTAATAATGTGAGTAAAATATCTGCTTTACCTCGAAACCTTTTCTGTACCAAAAAATAGCATTTTCCAAACTGACTTTATCCGTGTGTCTACTTTCAACAAAAATATCCTTATAAATTCTTCCACACAAACAAACCATGTCAGGTACATAATTTTCTTTCTTCTTCAGTGCTTCTTCAATAACTTTCAAAGCTCTTTCACGATCACCTTCTTTTTGTCTACGATTTAAAGCAAAAGCATAAAGAAATCTTATAGCTGGCGTATTTATTGCATTTTTATGGTTTGGCACAGTACGTAGATCGTCAACTAATTGAACCATTGCATCATAATCCTATAAGGGAATTTTTAATTAGTTCATTTTACACAAATAAAGTTATAGTATTTAAATTAACACAAATTGAATACCTGTATATCTCTAAAAGAAATGAGAACATTTAAAACAACTTCTCCTGATAAAACATTAGGATCATCTAATCTTTTTCGCATGTTCGTGACAGCTTTTGCAAGTTCATCACCAGTAAGGGTTTCGCGTGTCTTACGCAAGTCAGCTAAGAATTTTTCTTTCATGTGGGCTCTAAAAAATAAAAGAATTTTTAAACAAATGTTATTTTTTTTTTCAAATCAAATACATTAAAAAAAAAAAAAAAACATCATAATTTGCCACTTACTTTGATTGAATTTCTACTTCCTCATAAAGCTTTTTTAGCCTTTGTGTAAGGTCTGCAATTTCATCTCCAGGAACTTTAGAAGACGTTGATACACCATTCTCACTATCTACAAATTTGTACGGCACTAAAGTGTAACTTCCACAAGATAACTGTAACAAATTATTAATTATAATAACTTTGATTTAGAGTTTATGAATAGCGTTAATCATAATAAATTCTAAAATACTTTTAATTGTGATACTATTGTAAAAAAATGTGTAAAGTATTTTAAATAAAGATTACTTATACTTGAAATATTTTATTAAAAATTATAAATTTTTATAAAATTATTTATAGTCTAATTATTATTTACATTTTAAATTCTGCTCATGAAGTCTATAGAAGTGACATCTATAGAGCAGCTTTGTTACATGTAGAATGTACTTTAACTTCTATATTAAGAACATGAGCTCATATTTTTGAAAGCATTACAGATGGTGAGTTTATCAAATGTAGTTGATTCTTGAGATAACAGGCACACGGTACCATTTATTACTAAGTTGGAGTGTTAGTAGCACAGTAGCAGTATATCAGTTACAAGTAAAATCTTAGAAATTCAAAAAATTGAATTATTTTAATCAAGTTTCTAAATGTAAGTAAAAATTTATACGAAAATTAATAAACTATCATTAAAAAAAAAAATCTCAATAATAAAAATACTTGAATTTTATTTTGTTGTAATTTTAAAATGCTGTAGTTATTTTAGCCGGTAAACTAATTATTTAACTTTATATCAGTGACTTGTGAATCAGTTTTTGGCTACACTATAGAACATAAACTACTAGTGATTCACATTTTTCTATTTTTAATCATGGTTATTTATAGAATAATTGTTAAATATATAAACATAACTATTTTTACAATTTACATACTATTTTTATTGCTTAGTGAATATTTTACCTTTAACCTGATCGTTGCTTCTGAATCTATATCGTTGACTAATAGAATATTTTCTTTCATTCCAAAGCTTTCACGCACTCCTAAATGATAAAAAAGAGCAGATTGTTGCAGTTGTATGCTTAAATCGATGACTGCAACATCTGCATTGTAAAATGTATCCAGCACATTTGTCTCTCCAAAGTCCAGTTTTTCAAACTGAATGTGATTTAGCTTGCCGTTAACTAAATTACAAGCTTGCTTGACTTCCTCGAATGCTTTCTTCCTTTGAGTCAAATTTTCTGTTTGCTGAAGATCCAGCACACACGCAATCTCCATCCTGGGCTTCGTTAATATAGTAGTATTACCGGAAAGATCACTGTGTGTCCCAATACTGTCAGTTCCTGAAGGTACATCCACTGCTGCTTGACCAAGCAATGCTAGGTAATAGAAGTACACACATGTAATTATAAATACCTTTGATAATCAAAGTAGGTAGTGATAATCGATCGGTCACTCACCAGTAGCTTCTGTGACATCACTGCATGTGGAAGGCATTTTGATTTGTTATTGCTTTGCAGACTGGTACAAAAAGTATTAAAACATAATGAGGTTAGATTTAGCCTTTAGACTGTGAAGGCACTTTGTTTATTCACTCGGAACATACTTCTGCCTGCAAATTAAAAAAAATTATCAGAATCAATTCTCACGTTTCAACAATGAATGGTATTAGCAACAGTTTATTGTTTTATTTTTAATTCTCTTTTGACACTCTCTAGTCTCTGGCCTCCAAACAAAACTGACAATTGCAAGCTGTGGTTCGTACAAGCTAAAATATGGGTAACACAGTCCTTGCATTGAATAAACATTTAGCACTGCATATATTTGCTCAAATGCAAGTACACCGACTTAATAACTTTGTTAAATTTCTAATTCTTTTTAAAAAATGTTACAGGTTCACATTTCAACCTCAGCCATGATCAAGTTTATCTCTCAATTCCACCGAATTCACACTCATGTTACACTAATCAAACAATTTCGCATTTTTCGCAGATACTGCACAGCTTCAGTAAAGGTGCAATAATTCGATTCTTCGAAAAAAAGTTAAAAAATTACCTTATATAGCAGAGATCGAGGAAAACTTCGACCATTTTCTCGGAAGCACTGTGTGCGCCCGTACACCTACGTCTATAGTCTATACACACCAGTACCACACATCCACACGTCGACCGAGCCGCAGTCGACTACCTATAAGCCAGTTTGCCTATTGTGACGCAGATGTCAGTGAAATCTTTCGCTCGGTCGATAATGCTAATATAATTATTATTTTTCTTTTATTCTTCATGAAATGTGTGAATCCGTATAAAAAAATTGATCGTATCTGACAATGTGTGAAAGTGAAAAGACGTGACTTAATATACGTGAGTTCGTGATCAAGGAGAATAAAGAAAATGTAAACAGTGATTATATTAAAGCATCGTTCGCTTTTTGTGTGCAATATGTAATATAAGGTGCCAGATGTTTAAATTTTGCAAAGAAAATATTTATTTTAATAATTAATTTGATGAAAGTGCATCAAAGTGGCTTTCAGAATCGAGAGATATATTTAAAAACATATGAAAGTTAATACTGTGAAATGAAATGTATTTTTTATAATAAAATATATAAATTTTTCCATCACTTAAATATTTTAATGTATTAAAAATATATGAATCTTCATGAAAAATGTAAATGAATTATAAGACTCATATATAACAAGTCGTCTATTCTTTATCAGCAGTCACCGTTTGTTAGCAAAAGTTTTCTAGGAAATATTAAAATTTAATAGCTAAAATAGTTTGTTAAGTTAAGACATTATAAATTATCACTACATGTTAACAGAATTGACTATTACCAGTTTTTGTAATTGTAGTTTATAGCGGTTTTTAATTTTTGAAATAATGAATGAATAAAGCTCATCATATGACTTGTCTGTTATGAATCAGCTATTACTACTAGTGCAAGTTTGCATCGTGTTGAATTGCTAAATAATAAATTGTTTTTCTGAAATGTTAATTATATATTTATTATAAAGTTTTAAATGAAAGAATATTACATATATTCTATCCACCTATAATGCAATTAATTATATTTTTAATTAAATTAAATGATTTTAATTTGATAGTATTATAATTAAGGATTTATTTTTAGAAATAATGTATTTTTTTTTCTAATAAAAAGCTATAGGTGTTACTTATACTATAATAACAATTTTTTAAAAATAATTATCGATACTATTATATTTACGTATATATAATATATTGATTGTACAGTTTTTCTATTCATCATCATCAGTTACAACTAATCTTCGTGAAAACCAATTTACGCTCAACCTCTTTACAATGTGGTTTTGTAATTAAATTAATATTCAAGGTCGCTACAAAAATAGGCATACGACTTCGCGTGATGTGCAAATAACTGAAAATGATTACTATTTCCTAATGAAACTCCTTTGTTATAAATCTTACAATGTCACGAATCCCTAATATGTAGGCACGCGTCATAAAAAAACTTTCTCTTTATTACACAAACCACAATGACTTTTATATTCGCGTACATTTCTTTCATTATCATTATAATATAGTTGCAACGAATAATGCGATATCGCAAGGCACGGAGGAACGCGATAAAAAGTCGCGCCAATCGAAACCCAACTATACCTATAATACCGATCATCGGAGTAAGAATCGGACAACTCGAACGTCTGATCGAGCAACAGTCTCTCGATCCACCGGCTTACGCGATCTCCGTTCGCACATGCTGTACTTAGTCGGCTATCGACGCTCTCGGCGTCTCCTTCTTGCTGATCTCGCGCGAGCGCGCGGGCGAGAATAATCGAGTTTGGAGCCCGAAAGCACGAGACCGCGGCACCAGGACATCATAACTCCTTCGTCGGTCTTCCTCTCTCTTCTCTCCTTTGGTCTATCCACACCTATATATACTCCCTCGCCGGAGGCTGTCTCCTAGACACATTCACGCTCCTCTTTGCACCGCCGCGTGTCTCTCTCTGTCTTTCTTTCAGCGATGCGCGGATGCACTTCGGGCTCGCCTATTCTCACGGCGCGCCTTTTCGGCCCGCTCGCAGCTTTACTAACCGTTTGTCGCAAAACACTTTTGTCGATCGAATAGAGTCGGCGAACTACCGGGAGAGCAGGAGGCGACAGCAAGCTGGCAGAGGCATAGCGCAAGAAGCTGGCAATCGAATGTGTATATATGCGTTATATACGTGCGCGAGATATGGTGTATGTAGTTACATATATGTAGGCTCGATCACGCTCTCTTGTACCCTCGGTGCTCGAGTACCGAGAGCGTCGCGCTGCAGCCGTGGAAACGTACCGGCCGACGGTGAGAGAATAGGCTTTCATGAGGCCCCCGGGGATACTTTGTTGCTCTTGGATGGGTGCACGTGCGCGCAAAGAGAGTGCGACTGAACGAATGAGTGCGCGTGTCTTTGAGTGCCTTAGAGAGATATACATAGGCGTATGTTAATTAGGAGTGTCTTTGGGGGAACGGGCGTGGGAGGAATGTGACTGGAGCGCATTTTTGTGGCTGCGCCATCCGAAACAGTTGCATATTACGGTAGGCAATTGATATGATCAAATTGTTCGGAATATATCCGATTTAATGGTAATATGCTTTACTGATCCGGTTGATAAATATTGCGGCATAAATTTAATGGTAGTTATAATATTTGTACACACATTACGTAAATATAGTATTTGAAGTATATGGTCAATCATATATTTGAATAATTGAATTGGTGTAAATACTAGTTTAAATAGTAAACGAATTACTTTAATTAACAGTCATAATCAAATAATTATGAGGTAAAGGTAGCAGTACTGGGACAAAGGCAATTCCGGAACCAGTAGTGGGACAACAGTTAAAAAAAATCTACAATAAATGGTTAAGACGATAACAGGAGTAATTTATTAGCATTCTTCATGGTGTTAACTACGCAGTCACTTCGTTATTTTGTAGATTTGCTCCATAAATTAGACCATAAAATGATACAAATTTTTCATGGCTAATTTTCAGAATGCCTATAATAACGAAACGTTTGTCCCACTTTAGGTACTTCTTCATTTCTATATATATTACAGTAGTGATGAGGCATTCGGTGGGACCGTTGAAAACGTACCATTATTGCGTCTGTACGGTCGTCCAACTACTGGTTCCAAATAAATTAGCGTGACCCACTATACCAGTCGATAGTTATTTTCTACTAATGCGATTATTTTAATAAACCAGCACCAAAAGAAGACATTTTTTTTCTTATAATAAACTTTGAGACACAAGCTATCTGCTGAGGTGATTAGTATTCAGTTTTGGTTTTGGTACCTAGTAGAAAAGGTTATAAGAAAAGTATGGCCAGAACTGTCCCAGTACTGGTTCCTTTACCTTGTATTTAAAATAAAATTTAAAATGTTAATGAAATCAAACGTTCCGTTGAAATGAAAATTTCCGGTGCGAAAAACATCTGTTACCGCACTATATATGACTACTTATAGTACAGTATAGCATCCCGTTATTCCTTTGAAATTAGAAAGCGGGGTTGCAAAATCAAAGGATTATGTTGTTATAAACTATAACATGAATTATGAATCAGATAAAGTAACGTATAATATTTTATAAACGTTTATCAAAATGAATCAAATGTTTTCGTTCTAGGTATTTCTTCAAGATCCTCGTAATATTGTGGGACTATGTCCAATGTCTTTTACTCATGTGTGCAATTAATTAAACCGCGAGTCAAATGATTTATTAAGATGGTATTCGTCCAATTATAAGCGTGTAATATGCTGCAAGATTATCTAAAACCTTATGCCAAGTGTAACATGATAATCCACGAAAATATAATCGGATTTCACCTCTGTAAGAACAAATTGCTGTTTGCATACCGAAATTCTACTTAATTAATATATATGTTATTCTACTTAATGATTTTCTAATCTCCTATCGAATTATCTCAGAAACTCTCTAATTGTATATTGTAAAGCTGATTTGATCAAGAAGCAAGTGAACACGTTGCCATCGAAGAAAATAGACGTCTTTTACAACTTGAATGGTACCTCTTAATTAGCCACTTTTACGCAAATTTTTATGCTAAAAGTCCTTAATCAGCGTTACCACGGCCTCAGCTCATCTCCAACATGCCCCAAATCTACTTTGTACCCCCGTAAACTTGCACGAAAGCACACGATAAGCCAGAGAATCAAGCGCTCCTACAACAATGCGCAAGCACACACACCCGAGACATTTTATCCCGCCATTTCGCAGCTACGTCTGTCGCTCGCGGCAGTGCGCGAGCGCGAGAGAGAAATAGTGGGGCGCACTGATGCGCGGAGCGGCCACTCCGCGACGCTCCCCTTTCACGAGGATCGCAGAATCGTGAGAAAGCGCTAGCTTAAATCCCTTCTCTCTCTTTCTTTTCCCGCGCTCACCACACTCCCACTCTCTTCTCCGCTTCTTTACCTATCGAGAACCAGCTCGGCAGTGCTGCTCGCCTGGTACAGGGGGTCCCCCGGAACTGGCCTGCCCCACGTGGCACACGTCACGACGCGGTGCATGCCCTTACCTTATAATAGCCCTCGGCCCGACGGGTTGACCCGTACCGACGCGCGCAGCGTTACACTGTGACGTATGAGGGAGAGACGTATACCGCCTACGTCATCAGCCTGGAGGTGCGGAGAGGCTGCAGTACTGTATGTATAATATGTAGGTGGAGAGAAGAGTAGTGTGTGCATGGGTGCGGGTGGTGCTGACTGCTGGGTGCATGCAAGTGCATATAAGCACGTGCAGCGATTGGCGGAGGGGTGGAGGTGCACCTTGAACTTGGCCTTTTCGGGAGCTTGTGCATGTGTGCTTATATTGAGCTCGTGGTGAGGTCTTTTTTTGATGAGAAGAGGGGAAGCGATGACTCGGTCGATGAGTATAGTACATACTGTATACTTTACTTGGGGATAAATAAGACCGTACTTCTGTACTATACATAGAAAAAAAATGAAAGAATTGCCATTTTTATAATTAAGTGTAAAAGTTGATGAAATTTTTAGTTACTTGTTGAATTTATATAATTTATTAAAGTTTTACTTAAAAATGCCTGCGAAGAATTTTTAAAAGCCAATTATTCAAAAATCTTTCAGGACTATAATAACAAGAGAAAATTAAATCACCGTAACAACTGAATACTTCGGTTAAAAATCGTTATCAATAAAATGTTATTAAAATACAACATTTACGAAAAATAACATTTAAAACAAAATCAAATCAGCACAAATAAACACTCCGTACCCCTTATACACCAAAAAACCGTTACCTTCCCATAATCTCCTTGCAAAATCATCAACACCCTCACATATCCCATACTCCGCACAACACGATCACCTTACCAGAGCCTCGCAACACACATCTTACTCCTTCTATACAGAATACCCGCAGAGCCGCCTGCCTTAGTCTACTCGCCTGATCCTCGGGGAGCTTGGCGGTGTAGAAACCGGCCGAGGAATGCGTGTAATGCGTGTACGTACACGTCACGCCCACGAGGCTCTCAGTCCCACCGACGTGCCGACACACGCAAGCACGGCGCGTATCTACGTGCCGCGAGTACGTAAGTGCCGCACCGGCACACGCAAGCAGCGATGTGTGTGCATACACTAGGTAGTACGGAGACGAAGTGCGCAAAGAGAGGGATCGTGTGTAGGAATAGAGAGAGAGGTAGAAGTGAGAGGCGTCGCGGGCGCGAGAGGCTTATACGTGTGTAGAGGGTTGCGGAGGTTCCAGGTGCGGAGTAGGTTATTTTTCTGGAATATTGTTTTATGACAATTAAGGACGTTCTTTTTCTATATTTCGGTAAATGATAATATTTCTTCGATTGCAAAAATTTCGTTATATCTTATCATATCTTACATTATATTAAGCTGATTCTACTTTCTCTGGTTCTCCAGTTCTCCAGTTCTCCAGTTCTCTGGTTCTCCGTTTTTCCGTATCTCCAGCCGTATGGGTTATATAATTTTTTTTATTGAGCACTTTTATGGAACAGTTTTGGGACAATTTTTGGGACAATTTTGGGAAATTAAATAAAAACTACTTATGATTTTTATTGATTTTGTATGTTGGCTATATGACGAAAATAGTGACAAGTTGTTGAAAATTTGATAGTCATTTAATATCATAAATATAAAGAGCTGTGCAAAATTTTAGAGGCTTAACGAGAATTGTAACAGAATTATTGCAATTTTAATTTAACATTTGGAATTCGCAAATTTAGCAACTAAATTTAAAAAAAACAGATGTCATAGTGTCATTGCTTTGTAAGATCGTGTAATCATCAATGTATGTTAGATAAACAAGTTTCATTTAAAAAAATGTCCATTTCGAGGATATTTTCTGAAATATAACATAAAAACTGTGAAATGAGACTTACAGTCATACCAAAAAGTTAAAAAAATGAGCATTAAAATCTTCTAAAATCGATGTAAAATTCTCTAGTCTAGCTCCCGGACTAATACCAGCATCTAAAAACTGAATCCCGAAAATTAAAAAGTAATATTAGAAATAAAAATATACGAGAACTAAAATAAATTGACTAAAACAATAAGCAATTACAATTTTTTTTTCAATACTTTGCCAAATTCTCTGAAAATATTCGAATTTTATAAAACTGTGAAAAGAAAATTAAAAACAAATGGATAACATCCCACATTAATTAACATTAGGATACATTTATATTAGCAGCTATTACCAAATATTTTATGAACTGTTACAACTATTAAAAGTTTTAATATACGGAAAATCATTTTTTACCTCTGTAATGAATGGTGTACTACTGCTATGCTCTATAAGAACTTCAATAATTTTGATTGAATAATTATACTGGTAATAATAATAATAAGAAATTATGTAAGAAGGGAGTTGTAGATTAGTTCCGCAGGTGGTTTTTATTTTTCTTATATTATGAGAGAATAAAGTATGAGAGGTAATTAAATGCTACTTTTGTCCCGCTTTTCGAGTCAATAAAGTGGCAATTGTAGTGGAGCCGGGGATACATAAATAAAGAAGGATTTATTTAAGAATATATATCATGATATAGGATAATAGAAATCAATAAAAATAATAAAACTCAACATGTAAGTATGTCAATTTATTCGCTTGACAAGATTCACAACACTGCTACTATTACAGTAAATAAAGTATACATTGTTATATAAAAAACATCACCTCCTCTATCGTTAATTTACAAAAAAGTACGTGTAACTGCTTACAGGGATGGTTGTTATAATATCCTTATATATGAACCAGATCTCGCAAGGAAACTATATAATAGTTTTCACCTCCATTTCGGACTATACTACACGAGGGGAACTACGAATAAATAAACATTAGGAGTGTATGATACAAACGAAGTTACGGATTAAGTTATATAAACAGAAAAATAAAGACGCGCCCACGAAAAGGTGACTACTTTCCGAAGATGATCTTGCGGCTAGCGCCGAAGTTTTGACCGGACTGGGTAGCGCCTTTGTTGGTGCCGGCCTGCAGGCCGATGACGCCCTCACCCGCTCTGAGCTGCTCCTCTGTGAAGTGCCTCTTGTGCTCATCGGCGGGCTTGGGGCCGAGACAGGGGCCGCGCCACTCGGGGTGCCTGTACGTCTGGAAAATGTTCGAACAATTATCGTACTTTTCTCTTTTTCTTTAATTGAATGATAATGAAAGAAAGACGATTCTTCATTTTAATGATAAGAGTTATAATTATATAAGAAGGGAATTAGAAAAATTACCGCGCGACCAATGGCGAAGATCGTGTTCGTGACCTGAGCGATGTTCTTGCGCTCCATCAAGTCACAAGCCTGGAAGAGATCAACGTCGGGGACACCGTATGTCACGCAAGCTTTTTGGAATCTAAAGTAACAAAAAAATTGAAAATTAGTAACATTCAGTAATAGCGAGTGATAAAATGATATATTATATAGTTGTAAAGAAATATTTTCAAAAATGAATGTTGTATGGTGAATTAGTGTTTGACCCTACACTGCTTATATCTACTTATTCGTGAATGTAACAACGTTCGTTATAAATAGCTCAGAAGATTTTTGGTGAATTTGTTAAATAAAGCCGCAAGTAAGCAATACAATTTGGAGATTGGAAAACTAGTAATAAACAACTTTTTAGTAGAATCTTTATCTTGTGAAGTCTGTATGTTGATGATCTTACTCTAAGTACATTGTCTAATTTTTTTTATTAGCTAATTTATATCATCAAGCTTGCCATCGATTTAGTTGTGTTTGCGACTTCCATCTTAATTTAATATGTACACTCGTATACTATCAAATTTATCAAAATTATCGAATTTATGATTTATTGAAGGCGTATTTCTATTTGAACGTATCAGTAGATTTTATTAACATTCAAGAAAACTGCGATAAAATGTAAATCACTTATCAATATCGCCGTGTATCTGTTATTCCCCGCACATGCGGTGATAAATGTTTCCAGAGACGACGCTTCCTCTAAGTTCTTTCCCTAATTAGTAATCTCTGCTCAACTGTCCGGTATAAAAGGCTGCATATAATAGAAGCAAGTCAGACAATAACCAACGCAGTTTACGCAAAGACATCAACTGAGCAGTTACCAAAATTTCAATCATGAAGGCTGTATACTTCGCTTTCTTACTCGTCGTCATCATGACATATTTGACATCGGCTGTCAACGGTAAGTAAAATATAATAATAATTTTCAATGAATTGATTATTATTACGTTTGTTATATTCTATAGTATAAACATACGTTTGTCATTCTAGTATATAAATACAATTCATGTCGTTTATTTTATACAAATTTAATTAATTTTACAATATGTAGAAAGTGTATTAATGGTTAAACATTTGTTATTTCTTTTTAAACCTTTATGGTTGAAAAAATATTTTTATATCTGCGTTTTCCGCTCTCTAAAAGTGATTATGTGAATAGTTGTTCACTGGTGTGAATAAGGGAAAGGA
>UXGD01003692.1:0-19449 GCA_900474315.1 Torymus auratus
CGACTCGTACTGCAAACTCCACACTCGGTCTAAAAAAGCCCACTTTGCGCCCTTGGCACACAATATACTATTTTTTTAATTCTCGTACATTTACAAAGGAAATTATGATGAAATTATACTGCCTCGTCTTTAAATCCATTTATGTGAATTATTAATCTTGTGTATGTCTGACCAAACCAAATTAATACTACTGCTGCCTAGAAAAAATGCACAAATTCTAAACTTACAAATTATCATAACGAATGAATTTCTTATTTTGATTTATTGTAGTGAAATTAAAAGAGATTTCCATTATTATTTAATGAAAGAAGGTTATTTACCACCACGGAGATTACCCGTATATCGAATTTAAGGTATATATTTTCATTTCATCCTTTCTAACACGACACCAAATCCAAATAACATTATAAATTGAAAATGTACTCCAACATCTTCAGTAAAATAAGCGCAAACATTGAAAAACCAAAGAAAACGAAAGAAAAACACAATACCAGCAGTTACAACGAAAAGTCTAGAGCACAACACAACAAAAAATGCAGTTGGGCAAATACTTTCTTTCTCTCTTATCCTCTCACTCTTCTTCGCTAAAACCCGTGCGCCCACCGCTGGGAGCGAAAAGCGCGAGGCAGCTCACCGGGGCCCCAGGACTAAAAGGTTGATTGCATCGCATCTCTCGAGATTAAAACGTCTCTTCCTCCCTCCACCCCGTTAATGAATTCTCCGGCCGAGTGAAAGCGAATTCCTCCCGGGCTGCTGCTGCTGCTGCTGCGCCCCGCATCTTTTTGCGCGCCGCAGCGGGAGCTTGACTGGCAGGGAGGCCCCATGACTCACGCTCCAGTTTCGGCGAATTTCGCCATTGGCGCAGCTGATATACGTAGCTGGGTGTGTGGATGGAAGAAGGGTTGCGCTCGGGGAAAAATTGAGCTTGGTGGGTGGCGCTGAGGGCGTGAGGGATTGCTCTTGTTAGATGGAAAAATTATTTGTTACCGCGTGGAAGTGGATGGAGTGCGCGGTCGTGATGTATAACCGTTATGACGCTGCCTCGATGATCTTTGAACCTTTTTGAAAGGTTGTTAAGTTTCGCAGGGAGCAAAATTAGACTGCTTTCTAATTATTTTAAAATGACGTGAATCCATTTTAGGCAATTGATTTTATTTAAATACTATATATACATCCGTTTTATGTAGAAAATATATAATTATGTTCAGGTACCGCTGAATCATTACATTAATGGTAAGTATTAGATGACGATAGAGATAATTACTTAAGAAAATATACCATCGCTTCATTAGTTGCTTGGTGAAGGCACTGGAATAGAAACTTCGGATCTGTGGGTTCACATCTCGGTCATCGCAAGTTATGTCACCCTTTCTTATGTAGTTCACTATGTACGCCACATAAGCAATGTAATTTTAAATTGCAAGCCGTCATTTTACCAAGATATCATAAAATAATGCTAACATACATAGAAACTTAAGCCAAAATTATTTGGTTACATCTATTTAAGTAAGTAGAGTTATATTAGCAATAAGATATGAATTGAGATTTAAACAATTGCGAGAAGGTACTGAAAAATATTAAAATAAATTTCAATTGAATTAATTATGCCAGCAAATATGATTAACCCAAGCACGTCCTTAATTGCAAAAGCAATTTAAAATGTTCCAACGAACAATTCAAATTAGCACCCAAATTGCGTCCCGGCCGTAAAGCATCGCGGTGCCTCTGTCCTCCTAATCTCAATTATTAAAACAATAAACCTCGCAATATCAATCTCTCGCTCTCGACGCTCATTAAGCCCTTATATAAAATCTATTTACTCGCGTTAATTGCCCTGCTCCCGAATAACATTATAATTAAACGGGACGCGCGCACGCACGATCGTGGAGCATAAATAATTGCGACACAAAAGGGTGACGCTCGTCCGGTTAAAACAAGCAATCGCCATTAAAGCCGCATCCATATGTACTACGAGTATGTGTGCGCGAGTATAATTATATGTGTGTAGGTGCACAGCGCGACGACGGAGGGACGATGTATCGACGATAATTATGCCGAGCTGCATTTGACGTAGCGCGAGTGTGCAATGCTGTCGCGATAATTCAAAAAGAGTAAACTATTTTGTCCCTCTCCGACGAATATGTGTATGGAATGTGAGAGATTGTCGGAAGGTGGCGTTTTACTGAGAGGATAATGTAAAAGATTTTTTTTAAACTACGTCGAGTTAAATGTATATCTATACAAATGTTATACGAAAATGGTTTTTAATAATTTTACAAAAACTAAAGTAATCAAGTAATAATTTTACAAAAACTAATATATTTGACTACTTTATTTATAGACAAGGCGAAAACCTCGCTTTCGTATGAAAAAAATTTCCCATTCGATTTTTTTGTATATTTACTTTCGGAATATGCCCCTGAATAAGGATCAAGAGAATGCTGGGTGAAAATGTGGTGCAAATTGGTTTAAACAAAGTTTTTTATAACTAATTGCAAAAATTGCTTTTTTTGACTCGAAATAATTTTTTTAGGTTCTTTGAGTCATTCTAAACAAAAAAGGTCTCTTGTCATTTTTTCGTCAAGTTGATCGTTTCCGATTTATAAATAATTTAAAGTTTGAAAAAACGAAAAAACGGCATTTTCAAGGCTGTTAAACAATATCAAAAAATTAAATTTTTGACTTTACCAAAGTTCTTAAATAATCTTTGAACGTCCCTTAACAAAATTCTGAAGAGCCATTACAGATTATTTCATTCTAAACCTTTGTTTTTTAATTGTTAAATAGGCGCTGTCTAAGCACTCGAAGCAGCCGACACGAGCTTGCATAGAATACACGAAGCCACTCAATTGTTTATTTAGTTTAGTTCCTTTTCTGTCGTGGATAGATTAATATGTCTCTCTCAATTATACCCAGTAAAAGAAAACGTATTGAAAATGAATTAATGTGTATTATTTGTGAGAAATATAGTGATACAGTACGAACGCCAATACCGGAATCGTATCAAACGATTCAAAAAACAGCATCCCACAGAAAAGATGATGCAGCTAAGCGAATTGATAGTGTGTACGATCCTGATTTTCACGAGCAAAAATAAAACTACATCATATTGGAAAATAGCGTTCATAAAGTCAAAAACAAAATAGTATGCGCGAAGCGCATTTGAATTTTGCTAGTAACTTAAAAGTTTCTTAAATTTAAGGACATTTAAAAAGCGCGCGACAGTAAATAAGTAAATTATTTAAAAAACACTATTTTACGTCTGTGTGCCTTCCTCTTCTACGCGGACGTCTAATTTTTTTAAAGAATCGACTCGATTTTTGTCGCATGTTTGCGTAACTCCAATATGATCAAGAATTTGAAGACAAGACAATAATACTTTTCATATTGACTGAAAAGACCAAGACAAGATAGAAATTTTGAAGAATTTGCAAGAGCGAGACAATAACAATAATATTTATATAATAATAACAATAATAATAATAATAACAGAAATGTTGTATTATCTCGCTCTCGTGCAGCCCTAATTTTATTAATACATCGATATTTTTGTGAAACTGTTAATTTAACTGTAAATATTTTTATCCTTTGCAAATTATGCATATGTTAAACTTCTGAATAAACTTGAATTATATTAAGATAATTTTTGAAAATAACAAGTATTTTAGATACTAATAATTAAATACCTGACTTAGTTGTCTTTTCATTTCTTGTAAGCAACGATTTTACTAGCATTAATGTTATTATACCAAATATTTAATGATGTAATAATATTTTACAATAGCTACGATTAACGACATCTAGAGAATACTTGAAGAAGCACAATAGTCATCATAAAAAATAATGAAAAAGTAAATACAATTTTCACGTAACAAATATAGCAACTTAAGCATACTTACCGTCCTTATATCCACATTAAATTCTAAACGTTACAATCTAAAGAGAAAGAGCAGGGGAAAATGTAACATGGAATTAGCAGCAGCATTGCGAACCAGGGTTGATCCGGTTTCACAGTGGAAAGATACAACCGACATTACATGTACGCGAGTCAGGCCGAAAAGGGAGCAGCGCGAAAATCAGTTTACGCGCGAATTAATTCGTTTGTTCAACGGATAAAGCGTCCATTAAAGCTTCCTCGGATTTTAGCTTGTGCTTTGTGTGTTACGTGTATTTTCCACCGCTTAAGCGACTAACAATAACGCGCTTTTCACACGCGATGCTACGGCACGTGTCGCGTGGAACGCTCCCGTTGGGTCGTTGTCGAAAATTTTTTTTAATCGATGCGGAAGCGATCGATTAGCGAGTTCCCAGTTGTGTTTTCGAACGCGCGTGACTGAGTGAGTTTGTGGATTGATTGTGAGGTTTATTTTTAGAAACGAGGTACGGAAAGTTTATATCTATAAGCATCGTTATTGATAATCGGAGAAAAATTTCCAAGTAAAATTATTATAACTAGTTTTAACTCTGATATGTACATTAAAATTCTTAGAATAATCACTACAACCTTTGATAATTGCTGCAGAATGATTGATAATAATTGTGCCTAGAAAAATTTTCCGTTGAGAAGGAAATGTCAAATAAATCAAAATCAGAAATTTTTGACAATGTAATTATCATTTGAGCACGAAGAATTTCACTTAATCCAGGAATATGAGGAGAGAAAATCTAAGGTACGAATTACCTTTCAATTTATCGCACAAAAGACTCGTCAGATCCAATCACAAGTGGCTGTCGCGAGCCAAGCCTAGGGCTTCTGCCTGCAATTACGCGGATCAATTGGAGCCGACATCTACGACAATATTCCAATCGCGTCTACAAATCTCCATCATCCACTTTTTTCGTTCTTTCTTACGTGCTTTTTTACTTTGTCAAATTTAATACTCTTGATAATGACTAAATTGAATTAGCGAATGTGAATCACACTTGAAGAAAAGAAAATTGTCATATACATTAGGACATTAAATATGCTTTTTCTTAGAAGAACTGACAGTCTTTTACTTGATTCATTGTTGTGTTATATACAATTAAGAAGATTAAAAGCGTATTTAAAACTAAGGATAATTAAGAAGCTATTTCATACAATTTCATTTATATTACAAGTAAATAATATTGAGTGATAAATAATTCACAATCACGGACTCCTTTCCGAGTCAACTTAATCCAGTTACTCCTGTCATCATCCATACTAGTTTACATTGTCCAGCCTAAAATACTTCCTCGAACAAATGCACCAATACAGAAGCGAAAATAATACTCGAGCTAATTTAATTTGCATGTCATCCATCACGCGAATTAGGTAGGAATTAAGCTCGCGCGGCAGAAACCTAGCTCATAAATCTAAAAACGAGGCTCACGCGCATCGGCTAAAATTTTAATTCAGTTAACAGACAGACACTTAATTAGCATTTCGACGTTTACGAAAAAGAGAGCAATCCTGTTTCGGAGTTTATATGAAATGAGCGGCGTATACGCGTGGAGAGAGAGAGAGAGGAAGAGAGATATAAAGAAGGAATAAACGAGGCGGAAAATGTGGTTTTGCGATAATGAAAAGGCTTGGGAGTGTGGGAGGGAAAGAGAAAGAGAGCGAGAGAGTGAGAGTGAGAGCGAGTTGTAGACCGGGAAGAGGAAGAGGCATAAATTGTGCGAAAAATAGTAGCGAGAGGGTGGAGGCGTTGTGGTGGCGATACTGAAAGAGGGAAAGCTGTGAATCCTTGGCACAAAGGTGGGAAATCTTTGTTAAAACTGAGTCCTATTTTTCAACTGTTTTTATTTCCATATGTTATATTTACAATCTGTGGGCGGTGCAATAAATACGTACAATAGTTTTGTAAAATATCTTTACCGCATGCAACCGTATCGCTAGCAGTAAATGATAAATATCAGGTCGAATATTTTAGTGATATTTATGACTATACATTATTATATAGATTATCATTCATAATATTTCCAATTTTATTCGCGACCTTACAAAAAACCCCACTTATCCATTACAATAAAAGAGTTGAGAAAATATTAATAAGGCCAAATTATTCTAATTATGGACTCTTCGTCTTTATTAAGTTGTGATATAAAATTACTCAATACTTGACTTTTTGCAATTATGGATCATCAGAAATATGCCTTTCCGAATTATGGACCATCCGAAAAACGAACGACCCTCTGTCTTCTTAAAGCTTGTTATTCTAGAAGGACTGAAAATACATTCTAAAATAAAAAGTACTATTGAAATTATGTATCCACTTGAAAAAATTATAATAATTTCTTTCCTGTGAGCTTGAGTGCTTTTATCGATATTCTCTTCATTTTCCTTCGGTTTTATATTTTGTTGGTGAATTACAGCTTGTAATATTCCAGACGCATGAATTCTACGAAAAATTTCGGTGAATTTTTCAGCATACGGAAACGCTTCTTTTGTAGTATACGATAATCTGTCGCAAAATATATCTGGTTTTACTATCTTGATGATTTGTTTATTTTGTTTAACAAAATATTCTGCATAATTGTCTAAAGTTATGCAAATACTAAATTTTCCATCTCGAATCAATTGAACACATTTGGAACTATCTTCCAAAGTTCGAGTTCTAGGTTTCAACTTGACGATGGACTCTTGGTCGGTATAAAAAATTCTCTTGTAATAAAAGTTACTTACATAAATGTCAAACGGACTGTTGATCATCTCTTGAATGGTATTGAAAGATATTTCTTTATCAGATAAATTAATATCCAAAAATTTTGAGTAAAACTCAGTAGTATATTTCATAGAAAGGAAGATAATACTAAAGAAAATAATCCGTTCCGAAAGTTGTCGAGGATGCGATTTGATAGCAATTCCAAAGAGCACCTGTAGGACATCGAATAGGTTGAATCTTTTCTTCAGAATTTTCAAAAAATAGGCCCCGTGCAAAATACTAAGAATAATAGTAGGAATAACAAATAAGTAGGTGTAAAGAGCTTCAGGAATACTTATATTGCTAACGTTTATTATGGGCACTATTGCAACAAATGGCGTGCATCCAGACTCAGTATTCAATTCTTCTGTTCTTTCTACACCTAAAAACGGTGAAGCTACTACTGTTATATCGGCATTTCCATTTTGCAAATTCAATTCAGACAATTTAATAGTTTCAGCAATTGATACGTTGGAGTCAACATCGACAAAAACTATTGAAAAGTTAAGTTTACGCGCAGTTGTTTCCAGTAAGGCATAGTGATGACATTTCACTCCTGCTATTTTTCCATAGGCATCTCTGTATGCTCTTATAATAGGAGGATGATGAGAAGCTGGAATGTTCAAAGGGTATCTTTGCACGTTTGTTAGTTTGTTTGGAAACACTTCAACGTACGAAACAAATGATTTCTTTATCAAAATATTTGCAAACGGGTTAAAATAATACATAAATGGATGAATTATACTGTCCATTTTATAATCGATGTTCCATTCTATTATTGTAAAATCTAAAAACATTTTAGACCAGGCGTATTTAAGTATAATTTCAAAGAAATTTTCAGAATGTAAGGGATTGCCTATAATAATTATTAAACATTTCGGCCTTAGTTTGCTAGGAGATATAGTTATAAATAAATCTATAAGATGTTTAAAATGTAGAGTTACAACAGTTTCATTAGAATACATGTTATCGTAGATTATAACGTATGTTGCAATTTTTCTTGGATTGTTATTTATTAACATTTGTAAGGTGTGATTGTTGCATTTCACTATATCAACATTGACAGAAGGCACTCTTTTGATCAGTTTTTCAACGATTTGATTTTGGTAAATTATATTCAGTCGTTGAGAACTGTTACTAAATATAATAAATTGATGTGGTTTTACGGTTTCTGCCATTTTTGTTTCAAAATCGTTTAGCCAACTATGTTCTCTTCCACTTACACATTTTATTATTAAAAAAGAAGAAATTAATATAATTGACAAATTTTTAATAAAATTCATTACGGAACGTGTTAGTATTTTTCCACTGATAAATATTCGTTAAAACTGAAGGTAGTTACTGTATACCTCCTGTAGTGGAACTGAATTGAAAAATATGTAACCGTGTATTGTTTCGAGTGGGTATACACTACTAGGTGTACAATTAGAATAGACTCAAGAGCCTTCAAAACCCTATCACACAAATTATGCTCTATTTCTAGAATAATTTTTATGAACGTCAGAAAGGAATGTTTATAAATTACTTTTCTTTGAAATTCGAGCCGTGACTTTCTTTAATTTTATCAAGTTATATTTGAATAAAACTATTGTATTTGTTAGTATAAATATGAAGAAAAATCTTTGGATTGACTTTATAATATAGCCAATACAATGGAAGTAAAATAAAAATTCGTTTCATGATTGACTCGCATAAATGACTTTTGTTATCTGGTTAAATATTTTTCATTTTTTCATTTTTTTCACTTGAAAATCATTTAGTGTACTATTGTTGATCAATATTTTTCTTTCTTCTAAACGGATAGCTTTTTCGTTTCGAAAAATTTACTTCATAACATATAAAATTTTGTTAGAATTAATAGTAGGTGTATCTATCTGAAAATTATATAAAATAGTTTTGAAATATATTAAAATGTTTCCAATTATCACATTTAGATTTTTGCAAATTCTCACTTTCATACAAAACTAACACTTTGTGTATTAACAATATTCTTCAACATTCTGCCGTTTCTTCCTTAGACACTCAAATAGAGAACACGCTTTATTAACAACTTGTATATGACTGAATGTACGAATCTGTGAGCTGGCCATTGAGAAATTTCTGATTTGATCTTAATTATAATGTTAATTATCAAGAAATGATTTTAAATAATTGTAGTTCTGTCAGAATTTTGTAGTGAAAGGCAATCTCATGAATAATTTGTACGAGTCCTACATCATTCTCAAAAAGCTCCCTAAGTTAAGTGTTCTGTCGTGAATTATTTATCAAGTTGACCATGGCTTAAGGTTATCGGTGACACATCGTAACGCTAATTCCTTGGGATTAGAATTGAGAAGCATAGACTTTTATCGAAAACAGGTTAGGAAATTACTTCAATGAGTGTTAGCCTAATTGCTCCAGTTTAACAAACGCTACTTTTACAATTCTTCTTTTAACGAAGACAACTACAATGAAATTTTTATAAAAAAAAAATATAGAAAGTGGGACACCAAAAACCAAAGTATAAAAAATCAACTGTGATAATAAAAAATTTATGAAAATAAAGAAATAGTTCTTATCTTTATAACATTATCCATAACTTGTGCAATAAAATACACGTACGAATAAAATGCCACCTACTAGAAATACGCTCTCTTCTATTCCCTGAGGACATCGGGTATTCATATCCGCACATTTTTCGCGGGACTAATAGGGATAATATGGTTTTAACAGAGCGCAGAAAGAAATTAAAGATAAAAGAACGCGGACTTGTGTGAGACCGGGGGGAGAACGAACATTCGCGCTCGCACATGCACTCGTGCACTCGCAGAACCAGTCGGTTGGAAACGCCTGGACGAGGAAAGAGAGACAGCGAGCAAGAGGCAGAGAGAGCAACAGCACAAGAGTCGCGGAACGTTTTACCAGGGGAAATAGCTTGATCATTTCGTTAGCGTCTAGTTAAGCCTTCTCTGGCTCTTTCGTCCCTCTCTCTCTCCCTCTCTCGCTGTTTCTCTCTCACTCCCCTCACACAGGTCCCGTGAAATTTTGCATTTCCATCGGCGATATCCATCTACATTACCATTAGCACCGTGAGCTGCATTACCACATCCAGCGGCAGCTGCTACAGGCGCTGCTGGAATACTGTATAAATATGAAACTTTCCGCGTGGAATTCAAGAATCACCTGTGGAAAATGCGTTTAATTTTCTCGACATTCTTCCTTCTTTTTTACACTTTTATTAAGTTCTTCCGGCATCTGCGTTAAAGAGAATTTCAATAGGTTACAATTAAGTTCTGGTTATTTGGAAGTATAAAATATTTGTAATTGTCATACTAAACGTTATAAATTATCTATATCAATATAACTAAAGTTATATTTAGAAGAAATATGTTAATTTTGATTATTCATTTATCAAAATTCGCAAATTTCTGCCAATTTTTTCTAGTATAATAATATATGTTTATATCGTATCTCATAATCCTTCGAATCCACATCTCTCGTTACCACACCTGCCACAATTCATTTAATTTTTGTCCTAATTCAAATCAACAAAACGCCCGCAGCGTAAAATCTCCCGGTGCCAATTTCCGCGTTTCGAACGACATTACTCACAACGCGCGCGCGCGCATATCCCTCACCGAAATCCACCCAACTACACACCAGCCATCCAATTCCCGGCTACAACTACATCCGAGCCGAAAAAAAAACTCCCTCGCTGCACATCCTGCTATCAACGACGCGTACACACCGACAAAAAAGAAAATCGCTTGCACCGCCGGAAAATTTCGCGCGAAAGTATTCAAATCGTTTTTATATCCACGCACCGGCGAACCACGCATCAATGAAATCCCCGCGACGTATACGCGAAATCGATGGCAATTTACATGTCGATCAGAGAGGCCTGTATATATATACGTGCGGCACGTGCGATTTGGCTCGTCGGCCGCGTTTCGACACCCACATATATATATATACATCAGTCGAACTCTGCCGAGTGTAAATACGTTGTGCGCGAAGCGAGTGAGTGAGCTCGGCCGAGCGTACACATTTGCGGTTGTCTATAGGAATCGTGCGCGGGGGTGGCAGAGAAGGCGGGCGGGAGGTATAGTGCAGGCGCCGCGGGTTCTGATTTGTGTGCGCGATATCGGGAGGAAGATATGGAGGTCTAATACGCCGACTGCCGCGGCTATCGCGCTACTGCCTTCCCCACTGCATGATTTCGCAAACAGAGAGTGAGAGGGCGAGGGGCCTATATGCGGAATTGCTGCCTTAGGGAGTTTAATGATTTTTGGAGGGAGGGAATGGCGCAGCTGTTGGAGTGAGGAAAGTATGTGACTCCGTCCAGTTTTAAAGGGGTGGTAAAGGATATGTTGCTTTTATTTAATTTCAATGTTTTCTTTGCCAAAGGTGCTTCGTAAAAGGCTGGGTAATTAGTTTTAAATGTATGCATTGTGATGATATTTTATTATATACCAACTATTCATAATATTTGGAAAATATATTAATTAATTTTGCTCATGTAAGCAAAGAATATAGAAGTTATCTACCAAACAATTTACTTTTGTAACTTTTTTAAAATGAAGAGAAAATAAGCGTTCTACTGCCGACTGTTAGACAAAAGACGGCCGTTCATTTTAATTACCGTGTACTTTAAAGACAGTTATAATACAAAGTCTACTCGCAACCTTTTATTAAAAATGTAATTACTTTTTAGCAAAAACGAGTACAATTAAAGTATGTCATCTTCAAGAGAGCGTAAAAAATATCCAAAGTTCTCTTTCAAAAGAAAAGCTGTATACTGTCAACTGTAAGTAATTTACTGCAAACGGAGTCATTGTCTCAATGTAAATGTGAAATTTTCGACATAACGAATTTGGACTAAAATAAATATACATTTTTGTCTCATTCATATAGGCAACTGATATTTTTAAAAGCGAGCCATCTACAAGAATGTATATGTATGAGAATCATCACACGTGCGGTTCGAGATTGGTTGAATGGATGAAAGAACGAAAAAGCTCCTTTTATAGGTTTCGCCGATGCGGCGTCAACGCGCTCTGTGGCAAAAGAATTTTTTCAAAATCGATCGATAAGCCATTCTTTTGTTGCGCTTCAACGAGTTTTGAGATTTTTCCATTTTGAATTTCTCTTACGAGAGTTAATCTTTAAAAATATATATTCTGCCCTTATTGAGGTTTATAAATTAAGCAAAATTAGCGGTTAAATAACAATATTTTATATACTTTCAGTTTTCTTATATAAAATACATTGACAAAATAAATTTTTTTATACAACTTATTTGAATTATTTTGTCATGCCCATAGGTACTTATTTTTCATAATTTTTTTTTCTCGTGATAATTGTTAGGTGACTAAGAAGCGAGAGTTCCTTAAGTCCATCCTGACTTGTATCAAATAATTATTCAATACCATCCACATATGCATATTCTAGAAATAAATGCTCTCTCGAACTCTATCTCGACCACAACGAAATATCTCAACACGACGCCCAATCCACTTGCACCTAACCCCCATTATATCTTTCCAACTCATGATGAAATACACTACCCAAACACTCATTCCCTTCTATGCACACACATATACACCCATATTTTCACCCTCAAGGACGACGAAAATCCAAACACCCGCACATACATATCACCGCGTCCACCCTCGAGTATCGAAAAAATCACCAACACCATATTATAGCCATGGCCAACTTAACGTGGAAAAGCAAAACCGAGAAGCAGGCGAATATGTGTGCCAGCGCACGGGGGAACGATATGTGGGGCAGCAGCAACAGCAGCCGATGTGCTGTATCCGTGCAGCGGATCGAAGCGGAGGTTCCCTCACTCTCTCACTCACTCTCTCTCTCGTGAAGTGGAGGGAACGACGAGTAATCGTATTTGTCAAGAGCCAAGTGCTACTCGCGAAAGGTGACGCGCGCGAGTGGCTGAAGGAAGGGGATAGGTGGCTCCTAGCGAGGGAGACGAAAAGGTTGTTTTAGGGACGTGCGTGTGTATAAGGGGATGTGCTTTTTGGGAGGTGACATTTTTTGGGGGAGGTGGTGAGTGCGATATTCGCTCGGGTAATGAAAGAAATCGATAGGCAGAGGGAAGGTTGTGACCGAAGTGCGCCATTTGGATTGTAAGTGACAGTAATGGAACGAGTGAAAAAAAAAATGGGAATATGTTGGGTTTTTTTTGTGTCTGAATGTAGGGTAGAGGTGGAGGTAAAGGTTATGGAAGAAAAAGAGGAAAAGTTATCAACGTTTATAATATTTTGTTTTTTAATCTTCTTTTTTTTAATGAAAAAGTCATGTATCTCAATATTTTACAAACATTAATGTTGCGCTAAAAATATTGTTGGAATTCCAAGAACGATAAACTCGAAGATATTATAATATTTCGTGATAGCGTGCAATAAGTCAAAAAGCAGAAACGCATAAGATGATGAATGTGACGTGTAGGGAAAATTATAAAAGTATTTGAAGGAAAATATATGCATGCGAAATTTTACACGCACACTCGAGGTGCAATATCCTAGTATAACACGTATTGTAAAATAAAATTTAATAACAAATTAGATTAACGTACTCGATCACGCGATAAACAACACATATATTTCAGAAAGTATAATATCGTCCTACAACGTTTCAATCATAATCATACGTAAAAGTGTAAACAATCATTCGTATAAAATTTAA
Organism: Torymus auratus; assembly: GCA_900474315.1. Lineage (NCBI taxonomy): Eukaryota > Metazoa > Arthropoda > Insecta > Hymenoptera > Torymidae > Torymus > Torymus auratus. Next base: position 13,353 of record UXGD01003692.1, read on the forward strand.
ATTTTGCAAATAAATTAACTGACACAACCTCCATATACTATAACGGCAGCTATTTATAAATCGATAAAGTAAATACGATACATTCCAATATCAAAAGCTTCGTGCTGTAGATATAAACGCGTCAAACGCATCTCTAAACGCGCCTCACTCTATTTTCCAGATCGGCACTTCAATTTCACGACAAACATAATAATTACAGATGACTAGGGGGGAGTTAGCTCAACTGTGCGCGAAAACACGGGGGCTTTGTTTCGCATGCGGACTAGTGAACGCGAATAAATTATAATTAAATCAACACGCGCGCTCCAGCGTGCAGCGGACGTGACTGAATAAAGATAAACGGAAACACGGCTGGCCTGCGCGCGCGACAGAGGGAGAGAAGCCGAGCAGAATAAATAAAATAGTAGAGGGGTGGAGGTAAACATAGAAATAGCGGGAACGCCGGATGATATCAAATAACTAGCGGAATAAATAGAAAGCGCGCGCGCGCGTGGTGGATAAAAAACAACAGGGACGCAAGTGTGTAACTAGGATAGAGAAACGAGAACGAATGAAGAGAGAGAGAGAGAGAGACTGTAGGCTCTGATTTAATAACAGTGCGCTGTTATGCTGCCGGCATTTGCGTTTACGATCGCCGCAGGGCTTTTTTTTCGACTTAATATCAATCGAGCGAGCGCGGGGAAATATTTTATACCGCCCGTGGCGGAGGGCAAAACTCTGTTTTATTCGGTTCGGCATTGTTCGGAAAAGAGAGAATTTCGAAATGAGCGAGCGCTGCAGCGCGTATAATTGCAAGTTTAATTTTATGCGCGGGAGGCATTTCTATTGGATCGCAAGCGGTTCGAGGAAAAACATATAATTAATTGGGTTTGAGTTTCGTTGAGTTTTTTTTTTTCATTTATTGGGATATGTAAAGATATGCGATGGGCGAATGTTGTTCGAAATTTTAATTTTAATAATTTGAAAAATTTATATTGCGGAATTCGGTGTGTTACGGATGAGATTGGCTAAAGTAAAAATATTCCATTGATTGGAGAGAGATATTATTGCAGCTAATGAAATTATTTTCCTGGAACTGAAATTATTAAAATGCGAATATGTTAAATTTAAATTTATAAGGGAATGTTATTTTACGAAGGTTGATCCATGTAATCAAGAAGAAGCCTGTGGATCGACCGCATTACCTAACGCATTGATATAGACGTTCGAGAAATTGCAACACTTATTGCATCTTGGTATTTTGATTGATTAGTTGTATTAAACGGTATGAATCAAAAAGCTTCTCTCAAAAAATTCTCTCTTTTAAAAGATACTCAAAGCAAACATTTTGTATGTGCACTTTCCGATTTCGAATTTTTCTTCAAGTTTCAATTTCATGCATCTGATTCGTCCGACTTCCTGATGTCACGTGATCAGAGTATAAATAGACCGCGGTTTGGCAGCTACTGATGTGATTTGCGCATGCGTGCTGCACGGACTGACTGCTTCGATTTATCTATGTCTTTGTCGCTCGTACAGTGGTTACACTACATGCCATTTGCTATGCTTATATTACATCACATGATGTATAAGTGTCAAGATCTAAAAATAATTCACCATAACCATTCGCTAACCGAAAGTCAAAATTTTTGTTATTCATTGGCCCAAATTTTTGTTATTCATCGTCCACGCACTTTTAAAAACTTTGCTTCAAAAGTATCTTTTAATACTACGAAACTTCGAAAAGAAAACAACTTTATCCTTATTACGCAACAACAAATCCGAACTTACACGAATCGAAGAAAAACTCTCCAAGCGACCAATTAAACATCACGGAAAATTCGCAAGTAGTAAGACTCGAGTCGGGTCAGCCTCACTCGTAACGACCGACTTACAGCCTGACTCTAGAATCCGCCGACACTTCGATTCGTTAAATCTACGTGGGAACTTCCGCCACAGCGGGCGATACGTCTTGCACGCGCCATTAAAACGCCGGCCACAAGTGCTGCTCTCCTTCTCCTCGACAAACTTTTTAATTGCGCGACGTTTCTTTTCTCTCCCTCTCGGTCACCCTCCATCTCCTTGTGCCTTGTTGTCGTCGCTTGCAGAAAGGCCTTTATTGGAAAAGAGCAGCAACTTTTTCCCTCTCGCGCGATCAAGAAACTGATTTTTGTGCTCGAGCAGAGATTGGGAAATGATGAAAGAGGAACGAAATGAATTAATGGCGCAAAAATGACGCTTGAAGTCCACCGTACGCGCAGATATTTGGATACGCTTTTAAATTCGCAAGCTCGAATTGAATTTCCGTTAATTTGCCTCTGGTTTGCTCGATAAATATTGAACGTTATTTTTCGACTGGAATTCCGAGTGAGAGAGAGAGAGAGAGTGAGAGTGAGAGAGAGAGGAGAGAGAGATAAATCCAGTTAAAAAATACCCATAAAACGTTTAAATTGCAACGATTGATTAACGGCGGACTATTTGCATTTCGGGCTGTTGTGTTGATGCCGATGGTAATTACATTTATTTTGGCAAAAACAGCTGGATTCTCCTCGTTAAAATAATGAATGTTATTGACAATATTTTTCGCAGTGAATTTAAAAGAAAAAGATGATTATAAAAGATGCTCGGATGTACATTTAAATTATAAAATATAATTGTAAATATAGTCAACGTAAAATCATTTTCTGGTGTAGTTTAATCAAAGGGTGAAGTTAGTTGTTGCGCAGATGTAAAATACAATTTTAGTTTGTGGAATCGAATCTTATATTATATGCAACGTTATAACTTAAATTAATTTATTGATTGTCTTATTTGTCTACAAAAACAATTAAGTTTATTGTGCCTGTACAACATTTTTATTTTAATTTTAACATTCGGAAAGTAAATCTCTACGTAACGATTATCTTCTGTTATTCATTACTGTAGTATGGTGAAATATATGAATATAAATATAAAAATGTACATAATTGGACAATTTTATTTAAAACGATAATTCAATACCTAATATTTATTTAATATGTATTTTTCATATAGCTTCATATTGACTTTGTCTTTTCTAATCGAGCGTTTTTTCTTTATCCCTCAATTAATACATTATCACACCTACGGTATACTTACTTCGCTTGTCAACATTTGCCATATTAACTCGGGACCCTACTTCATATTTCTTTGTTTCCTCAAGTTTATTTTCCCTCATTTCCGTACAAGTGCGTGATACACACACTAACTGTATTTGTTCCAAGAGATTATCGTAATACCACCGTTATTTTCTTTCCTTGTTTCTTGATTCTCTCTGAAAATCTCTTCCAGAAGAAATGCTTCTTTGCCACAATAAAATATATTCAAATGTCCACTATGTTAAAAAATACACTTCATCCATACCCCTGCAAGCTATTGACCAATTTCCCCCGCCATAAATTAATACCATGGCTCGTTACCTCCCGATAAGTCCCCTTTCTAACAGGGAGAAAAAAGGTGACTCCCAGCCCTTCTTTAAAGGCGGCGAGAGCAGCCGGTAATAATGTTTGCCCTCGACTGGTATAGTCTCGAGGCGTTGAATTGCAGTCCGGGGCAGTTTCCGCGGGCGCTTTGCAGAGGCGATCGGGGCCGGGCTTCGCTTAAATAATTAACTCGATCCCCGGCGCTCTCTCAGCCAACGTCTTTCTTTCCCTTGTTTTCCTTTGTTTCTTTAGGTGTATATTTCTCGAGCTTTTTTGCTCCGCTAGAGCTGGAGAGTTTTACAGATATTTTTTTTTGTGCTCGAGAGAACAAGCGTCTAAAGTTTTGTTTTCGATAAAAGCAATGGCTTTTCGGCGTTGGGATATTTAATTGTAGTATCGAATAAACTTTGCATTGGTATAAAATATACAATCGTGTTCATAAGTTATTTCCGGAGCACTGGTTTTAATCGACCTGACTTTTAAAACCTTAATTACCAATTAAAACGACGTATGAAAAGTTAAATAACAGAAATCGATGTTCGTTTACGGATAGAATAAATACGTAATGAAGGTCGTGAAGAGTTAATGAAAATGAATGGTTTTCGGATTCAATTTATTTACACTGCGAAAATCTTTTTTCAAGCGAGAGTTGAATTCACGAATAATTCAATAAAAGTGGAGAATTTTTATTTTTAACAGAAACTTTAATATTGACTTTTATACAGCCTACATAACTAAACTTGCATTTTCCCCTAGTCTCCTATATAAAAAAGAACCACGAAAGACATCTTCATAAAATCCAGACTTCACTATAACTGCCGTTTAAGCACAAATTATTCAGTCTCCCCTCAGCCAAACTACAGCCCCTCGCGCAACCGTCTCAGCAGCGACAATTTTTACGCCGTACACGAGTAACACCGCAGGAACCTCCTCCCATCACTGGGAGCGAGGCTCGAGGAGGAGAGCAAGGCTTTCGCCTTCCTAGGCCTAATTGCCAAAGTTTCGCGGCAGGTGCGCCTGAGAGGCTCGAACTATCAACGAGAGCAAGCGAGTGAACCCCGGGAATCAAATCAACGCCTTTCCAGTCGTCGACGCGTGTAAGAGACGAGAAAGTTGCTCCCGCAAGGCTAATTTCGTTTCCGCGCTGACCTTCGCCAGGGTCAGGTAAAAAGGGGGGGGGGGCGAGATAGAGAGAGAGAGAGAAAGAGAGAGAGAGTGAGTCGAAAGTGCGTATGATAGAGTTAGATGTTTATTTAAACTTAAATTCACAACTTTACGAGTAATAAGAAGTTATTGATATTTTCAAAGAAAAATTAAAAAGGTTGAAATCCAAAAATTTAGCGTAATGTCCAACCGAACTTGATATTATCTACTTAAAATGTGCATATGAATGATTAAATTACAACACTGACACTTCAAACAGTTAATTCTTTGTAAATAGACTATCTAACCTAAATAATATAATGACAAAATTTCAACACTTATCAACACTAAAATGTATGCATAAGATGAACATGTAACCCAATTCCCATCAATTTTAGCAGCACTATTTAATCTACGATTACGCGATCCTGGAATTCTAATTCGTCCCCCTTAATTCGCCCATAAATCACAAAGTGATAAATTCACAATAAACCGTCATAAAACTTCTACGAGCAACCGGCTCATCTCCATCCATCCTCACCCTATCCCAATCGAGAGAACGCTTCTATACTCGCGCCTTAAACGGATTCGCATAAAACCTGGCCGAATGCGATATCGCGAATCCGCGTCCTTTCGCGACACTTACACGCGCGCGGCGGCCAACTTCGTTAATAAGTATATATCGCGCGCGGCAAGTTACAAGCCTCGACCCTTTCTGGGAACTTGAGTGAGCCCGTCAGTCAGCGAGCGATTATTGAAATCGCGCTCAAGTTCGAGGACGACGTCGCTTCTGCGACTGACGCGTACAATATATACGTGTACCTGCGAGGCAGCGATAAAGCGGAGATGGAAGGAGGGGAGACGTCAAAAATCGATTTAGGGGAGACATTGAGGTATGTCTTGGCGAGATGCGACGAGCGCTGCGGTTATGCGCTGATGGATTCGGAGATGCGTTGATCGGCAGCTGAGGGGGGGAGGAGGTTGAAGAGGTTAAATTTCGGAATGGCTTTAGTGGTAATTTTTACAAATAAGCATTTATTTATTACAGTAAGTTGATTTATTCGTATATTTATGGACACGAAGCCCGTTAAACAAACAGATACAATATAAACATGTAAAGTGAATTTTAGAAATGAAAGAAATACATATATAGTAGATTAATAATTTACGGTGAGCGATTTGAGAGAACGCTTGAACGTAAATATATATTGGTGATTGAAGAAATTCTCGGCGGAAGTAAATTCCAAGAACGTTTCATAACAGTTAATATATTTATTAACTGTTAGAATGGGATAATTGATTTCGGGTGAAATAAGCCGCATATTAACAGTTAGAATACCCACTGTTTATAGTAAACACGAACATTCTTCAACTATATATTGAAGTTTCGAAGAATTTAAACAATTCAAATAATTAATAGTACATTTCGACACGAGTGCGGAAGGTGTATACGAGTAATTCCTATTATAAAAGGGCCATGGCGACCTGGAGGCTGCCATATTGAAATTGAAGGGCGGCCATATTGGTAGACGATA
>UXGD01003693.1:0-19448 GCA_900474315.1 Torymus auratus
AAATCATAATGCAAAAATAATATAATTCATCTAAAAGTTCTACTATTACTTAAAATACATATTTTATGAAGTGTAAAGACCATAATTCATGTCGGATTGGTACATAATTACGAAATACAAGCAATGTTCCTTTTTAGCCATAGAATTCACTGAAAAATATAGCTATAGTTTCTGGTTAACATTTCTATCAGCGTATATATATAAATATTAATCCCATGATAGTAATTCTCTATATAAAATTTAACCAGTTTTGCGATATCAGTATAAAGTCACCTTTTTTAACCTATTTATATATCTACATTAATAGAAAAATAGAACAGAAAAGCATATCATATTCACAGGAAACTGTATTCGCATTTGCTGTTCATTTTTAATGAAGTTATATAAGGAACAGATTAATTAATTTATAAAACAGGTTTGAATGTTGAATAGTTACATTTTTATATTACAGAAAGTGTGTCAGTTCTGCCTTTCTATATTACAAAATTTTTTTACACATAAATAAACCTGATATAATTATACTCGTATAAACAGTGTTTTATGCAAAGGAAGAAAATGCTCGTTATAGGTCCATCTCTATTGAACAAGTAAAAATAAATTAATGAAAAGCAAATAATGAAAATAAAACACAAATAAACAGTCCCGCTATTAAATATAAAACTTCTATGATGACAAAAATAAAAGTTTATTTATCCAACGCTTTTCACGGCACATTGAAGAAATTATTTTTACTTCTTCATTTCACTGTTTAATTAAAAATAATAATGAAAGCACGAAGATGGGACGCGGAACGAAGAAACGTGCGCTGCTTTTAGCGAATATTATCTGTATGAATTGTGTATAGAGCGATAAGTAGAACGTGTCAGCTGCCGTAATACCCGCACGTAGACATACTTTCTGTTTTATGGATAACTTGCAGTTACGAGAATTAGATACGTGACGTGACAATAACAAGTAGAACCAGCCAAGTATATATTACGGTCCCCCTTTCCTCCTGACACCCCGTGTTCCTCCTCTCTTCTTCCCACTCATTCACTGTGCGCTCTCTCCTCCCGCCTAATTTCATTACACTACGCTATAGTCCGAACCGCGAAAATTTCCGCGCTGCAATATTTAGCTCGCGCTCATGGAAGTGTAAAAGGCTCTCTCCCCCTCCCCCCCTCTCTCTCTTTCACCCTCTTGTTTCACAACGGGGCTTCCAGGGACGAGGAGAGGTTAACGAGAAGTTGCCGCCGCCACCGTTCGCGTGTATGTACGTGCGCATTGTGCGCTATCTGTCACGCCGCCGGCAGAAAATCATTTTCACACCTCGTCGCTTCACCGAGAAGAAGCTCCGCAGTTGCGCCGGACGAACGCCGTTTGTTCGCGCGAGCTATGACGCTGCTGACCTTTTTTTTGTGTTTGTTCGTGAGGAAGAGAACTGGTTCTTCTTTTTCATTTTATTTGGGAAAAAGTTTTTTTGGCGGGGAGGTGACATTTTGGGAAGGATGAGGGTGGCACGTTATGGTTTTATTATAGGTTGTAAGCTTTTGAATGTAGCTTTTATTTTACTCTGTTCAAAATTTACAGTGTATTTGTATCGTAGAAGGATACAAAAAATTAGATGTCGATATTGTAGGAATTTGGGAAACTGTAATTTCAGAAATTATCGGCTTGGTATGTATTTTTTTTTATAAAAAGTATTTTTTTTTTTTTTAAGTTATATTTTGTTCAGTGAATACTGTAAAAAGTAGTCTTTTATCCCAGCCCTCTAGAAATTTGCTCCAGCGACATATATATATATTTTTTTTTTTCTTTCGAAGAGGTCAACTTTTTACATTTTTATTGGATTATTAAAAATGAAAAAATTGAGGTACTAAACTAAAGGTATTTATAAACTAAAGAAAATGAACGACGTTATTCTAACGAAATTCCCCTTGAAGTGGTTTAGCTACATTATATGCAGCTCCATGTAATTAAAAATTATTAAAAGAAAATTCAATGACGCTCATTATATACCTTCAGAAAGTAACGAGTACGCTCAACAACGAAGTAACTAAATATAAATGTAACCATGTTTGAAAAATAAAGAAAATCTCATTTACATCCACATTTCTATATTTTAAATTGAATGCGCAGTCTTCAATCTCATCATTATATATAAATAGCCGCGTAACCTTATCCCTTTTCAAGATTCTAAAACGCCCCAGGAATAAGTATCGAGCAACCCGAGCTCGCTAAATTAACTTGATCCAGTCAACACCCCAAAGACAATAAAAACCTCTCCTAAAAAAGTAACCTAACCCTCCGTTCCTTCCCTCTTTCCATCTCGTTCGTCCCAAACGCCGAATCCTCAGCTCTCGCGCGAAACGATCCACGCGATAAAGGAGGAGATATCGCTCGCGCGCAGGCGGACGGCAATTTCGGGGGGCAGTGACTGAGGCAGAGCTAACGACGACGACGACGACGACAACTGCGTCCCCGGCGGCCTTTTTGCTCGATCGGCGCCCGTCTGATTAGCTGTGGGCGGTGGCCCACTCGTCGAGCCCTAGCTCATTTTTTTAAGTGCCGCGCCGGTTAACCCTTCCAAGAAAGCCGGACAAATGTGGGTCTGGAGGTCGATTAAGGGTGGTGGCATCGAGATGGCTTATGGTAAGGGTTATGAGGTACTTTTTGAATTTTTTCGACGGTTCTTAAGTATGTGGCGAAGATTTTTTATTAAATCAGTGAATGGACTTTTTTTTAAGAGAATAAAGGATGTGTTGTATATTGCTTTAGGGGAAGACACGAGGTTTCTGTCAAAGTTCTGGATATATTATCAATGAAGATGATGTAGTGGGTTCTTTGAAATAAAAACGTTTATTATTTACTGCGGCTAAGTGTTTGGAATCATGCTAAAGTCATTTATAATTTTTAATTCAGTCTCGATTTACTGGGGAAATACGATAGTTTCAAAGAGAATGTTTTAAAGAGCTTATATAGGTGACTTCTTCTTTTATGGAGATTTTCAATTTTTCGGTTTTCCTGTTACTTAATATCACATTATGGAAGTTTCGAAGGAACGACGAAAGGAAAACTTTCTTAATACATTCTCATAATGCTATTACTTCAGTTTTCCACAATTTGATTGCTTTTTACTTTTTATTACTTTTCATTCCAAACTTGCTTTTAATACGTATAATGTAATAATGAAAGAGTTTCGTAATGTGTGGGATATTACCAATGACTAAGTTGTTGAGAATCCTACATTACGGGAGATTGGAAAATAATTAACTTCATTTTAATTCGAAAAGAGATTAATTGCTTAATAATGGATTGGCGTAAGTGAAATTTAATGCTTATAAGAAATAGTTTAATGCATATTCAGTAGCAGCAGCTTTAAATAATGAATTATAGAAATATCCTAGCAAGATCACGCGCGCTTTATTTCTTCCTGCTGGGAGTTTAAAATTTAAATTTAGAATTACGAACGGTTATTTAACCCCAGCAGTAATATTTTTTTCGGGCCAGTTTTCGGGGTTATTTGAAGATCTGTTTATTTTTTTTTTACTTATTTTTTTTTTTATGGAAACTCCTCATACATTTATCCCATGGTCAAAATACACGCTTATAAATGTATCATTTTGAGATCTAAAACTGAAATGTATTGGTCACTTATGAACCAAAGCTCTTTTTAAGTAGTTGCTTTTCGTTTAAGCTTCACATTTTCTACACTAGGTGGCTGTCACTTTCCGACTTTCACAACCATTTCCTTCCATATTACTTAAATTGAACATAATAAAATCGCAATTTGGTGTCGAAGATATGTCTGCCCCGACCATCCTGACGACTCAACTGGGTACGACTAAGGACGAAACGCCTATATATTCCACACGGAAACAAGTATCTATAATTAGTCCTTTTCTCCTATTGGTCTACCGTTACTACACTGAATGCCTCGAGTAGTCGATGGGGTCAGGTATCGGTATACGATCTCCTAATAAGCTGAGCTCCATGCTGTTCAGACAGGTCAACACTAATACGATCCAGTACCTGATGCTCCTCGACTTCTGGCACTCGAGCTCTGCGACGGACCAGCCTTTTTATCTAGGTTCGATATTCGATGCACGAGCAGCAAATCGTCGAGCTGGTACTGTGCAGGTATGTCTACATGTGCGGAAATTTATACTGGCCAACAGCTATAAATTGAAGAGGCTGGGCCTGCGTTGTTACAAGTCGAAATACGATTTCTTGAAAATACTCCGCCGCCAAGCCTTCAAGATGCTGGTTGGTTAACCTCAGGTCGTTCGTATTGAGGTGTGGTGTAGTGCAAGGAAGGAGATTAGAAGATCATAACTTTGATTTGCCGCAATGTGAAGAAAACGCGCTACAAAGTATCGACGTCATATCAGCTAATTTCGAATAATATTTGACGAATGGTTGGGAGTAAGAGGCGACAATCGCTGCTTTATGCTAAAGTGATCGAGGCAAGTATAATACTATATCCTTGCAATATAGTATTATACTATATATCATTACGATTAAATTTTTTTAATTATTCTCCACATTTTCATTGTGTCAAAAAATAAGGATTTTATTTAAAAACTTCAAGTTGACGTACTCAAATAACTCCGAAAATTAGGTCTTATAAGTTAAAATGAAGGTCAATAGTAAATGGCCCCCTCTATATTAGTATTAATTCTAACGGAAAAAGCTGTCACCCGAGTAAAGCAAGATCAATCATTAGGGTCTGTCGTCTACCAAACACTCGCGTGATTCCATTACAATCCAACCTCCTACACCCAGACCCAACAACGTATCAAGCCACCCGTTCAAAATTGCTCGAAACGGCGGAAAATCAAATACACACGAGCGCAGTAATACTACCAAACCACTTTTCGTTCTACCACTCGCACTCGCTCGCTTTATTCCCGATTTATCGTTATTCATTAACTTTTTATCGTCTGCCCCGGCCATCACGCGGAAAACTTTTTCCTCCCTTGAACTTTATGGCGCGTCCCCGGCTGTTCCTTGTTTTTTTTACTTCTTCACGGATGTCGCGATTGTGCTTTCCGCGTGGACGATTTCGGCCAAGTTCTCGCGAGTTTATTTTGCATCGAGAGAGAGAGAGAGATAGAGGCAGAAAGCTAATGAAGCCTGTTTGATCTCTTTGTCCAAGTTCTTCATTGAGTTTGCGCGGCAAGGACCGAGTTTAGCGAGGGCTGTATATGTACGCTCCAGCTGATTACGCGGCTGGTGAGCGCCGCGCAGATGATAACTCGTCTCGGATTATTCTTAACGACGTTTCGCGGCCTAGAATTTAGCTGTGTCGCGAGACAGACCGAGTTATGGATCTGTTGCGGGGGAACATTGGAGCGAAGGAGATGTTCGAAGGTTCACTGTGTTAGCGATGGGGTACCGTGAATTTTGAGAATTATTATTAGCTACGATAATTTGCTGTGTTTCGTTGATAAAGGGTATTCTTGATTTTTTTAGATGAATAAAGGGTACTTAATAATAAACAGCATGCTAATTCTATTTTCTTTGGTATATCGTTTATCCATATGTAAATCACACGGGAGTTGTCCTCTTTTCAAACAAGACTCCAAGTTGTCTTCTTACTTCGAACGAAGAAACACTTCATTATTGTTTTCTTTATTTGATAATATGCACGTTTCTAATCTATTATAACAATAAGTATTGTATACCAAACTCGATTTTCAATACAAAGCTAACCTGTAATTACATTATGTTTCATCTTCTTTATTAACATTTACCAAAACCATACAATACCCAGTTCTCTAACACAGAGAATATATCCTCCAATCACTCGCCACTCGAACAATCAACGCACACACGCAGCACACCCGATATAATTAATATAATAACCATCAATAGCAAGTGACAAAGCCCAGCTCTCATCAAAACCCGAATAATAATCCCATTAATATAATTAATTGCATCACGCATGAGTCCCAGTTAATTACTCTACACCTCCTCTCTCCGCGGTCATCGCGCGCGTTAATTACCCCAAAATCAGCGGGTCCTAATCGAAAGGCAAAGCCGATCATCAAAAGCACGGTCCACGAAAGAGATCGAAATCGCGCAAATCAATTACCCTCAATCCCTTATACCCTCCCTATATACCCCGGCAGGAATCTAATAACGGCAAGGTTCCCCCCCACCTCCGAATTCTTTGATCCTTGATCTACTCCCTCGCAGCCATTCTGCACGAGTACAAGATAGCGAGCGTTCCTCAGCTAACGACTGTTACATGTGCGCGCGTGTGTGTGCGTGTATATATATGTATACGTTAAAGCACGCGCGGTGTCGCGAATACGAAACAGGCATGCGAGTAGAACAGAGAGAGTCGGAGAATATGTTTATACGCGCCGGAGTGCGAGGTGTGGAGACGACGGTTTTATATGCCTGGAAAGGGGAGTCGTTGTAATTTTGTACATGCGCAGAGATGCCCCGCGAGTTCGCTTTTAACGAGCGAGGATTAAGCGCGCCGTGTGAGTGAGCTTAAATTTTTGGGAAATTAAACTTAATCTTTTGTTTACTTTTTTTTATTCCTTTTTTTTGGTATAGTGAAGAAGAAATGTATGAACGTAACGTACTTGCTTAACGAGGGGTATACAATGTATAAAAATGAGAACAAAAATTGGTAGACGAAAATTTCTAGGTAGAAAACGGGATGATAGGTGAGCAGATGCATATATTTAAAATCGATTTACTTTGAGAGAAAAATAAGTTCAGGAAAAGACGGCTCGAAAGCTGATACGGAAAGTCTATATGTCTAGTGAGTAGATGCGTGCGTTATCCTGTAAGAGGCAAGTCTCATACCCAAGCCAGTATGCATCTCCTTACGTGTATACATATACACATCTATATAATTTTTCTTTGACATCATGTTTACGATAGCTGCTCAATTTTCATCATGTGTCTTTTGAATTTTCCTCTACCGTAAATAAGCAACCACAGGTGAATGATAATCTTTTGATTAATATTTATTTGTGAATCGTATGAATATGCAAGCTAGATAAATTGCATTTTCTGAGAAAACTACAGCAAGATTACGTATATAAGAGATTGTCGGATCCCAATTTGGTATTCTCAGGGTAAGCATCCAGAAGCAAATACGGAAAACCAAATAAGTAAACACGCGTGCCTTATAAGGTATACAAACAGATTACACACTCGAGTAAGCATATACATACGGGGAATCCCAAAATTAATTCAGTAGCTTACTAGACACTCGACAGATATCCCTAAATGAAAAAGGTATGGGAAATTGCGTTGCGTGACACTGCCAGTCCTTTCGGACGAACGAATTTACCGCAAGTGTTACCCGATCACAAAGACACCCGCACGAATGTATTCGAGAGACCCGCGTTAATCAAACGTCTCGCTGGCCTGTGGTCGAAGCGAAAGCGATTACTCGTCGTTGGCTGTGCGCGCACGCGCGCGCATAAAGGAGGCCTTTATAAAAGATGCATGAGCGCGGTTTTCTCCTTTCAGGCTTCGATTTCTCCCTCTCCCTGCCTCCGTCTCTCTCTCTCTCGTTTCGGTCTAGAGTAGACGGAATCGGCAAAATGCAGCGGCCATTTGGATGTACGCGTGTATATAGGGAAAGGAGGGAGCTAGAGCTAGAGTCGTTTGTGGTATTCCTTCTTCGGTGGTCGCTTCGCTCGCTCGGGTCTCCTTTTGTCAGGCGTATATATATACACGCGATTGTGAGGGTGTATAAGGGGAGAGGGTGAGGGAAAGTTTTGCGGTTCTCGGCAAAAACTTCTCGAGATAATGCGGTGCAGGGAACGGGGTTTTGAAATCTATGGAAAGACGCGGCGCGTTTGCGAGTTTAACGAGAGACGAGGATCTCGAAGAAATTGTGTGGTTAGAAGCAGAATGAGAGCTTGGAGGAAATAAAAATTTTCAGGCTTTCTGTTACGTGAATTGTTCTTTGAGACACATTTATCGAGAAATATAATTCATTATTTATTGCAGATTTTTTTTGAGTACTTCAATTTCATGGTTAAATTAAGTTATGATGAAATTTTGTATTTTTATGTCAATTTTAATAGATTGTTTATTTTCGGGAATTTATTATAGTTAGAGATTTTACCAACACTTGCCAGATAAAATCTAATATAAAGAATTCGGTGATATTATTGATACCTTTTTCTGTGTCAGTATAAAATCCATACTTTTAATAATTTTTAACGTGTATCAACGTGGTTGCATCAATACGTATTCGCAGTATCACTATATCTAATCTAGTTCTATATTAACTTGCATACATATTAACAAAAGTACAGCACAAACCTTGTTTAAGTACAATCCCTATTTTACCTTGAAGATAATTCCTGTTATTTGTATGAATTCCGTCAATATTAATCGATATCAAATTGACACTGTATTTTACAAGATACTAACAAGGCAATTACACGTTATTTTTATGGTCTAGGATATTATCTAAAATCTAATCAGCTTTCGGCTGAAAGAATGAAATCTGCATTTAATGACTTTGTTTGCGACCTCCACGCTTATCATGCCAACATAATGAAGGGTCGCAGTCAACAATGGATATTCGATAGAAAATCAAATCTCCTGCGATATTATCGCATAAATTTTCAGTTGCAATTTAAAAGTTTATATTCTAGAGCAAGTATTCGAATATTCACTCTCTCTTTTTTCCAAGTATCAATGAATCAACCAATTACTAAATCTATTGAATGCAAAAAGCTTGATTCCACGTCATTGTCCTTGTAACGGTCCTTTTCCATTGAACCTTAAATTTTTTAACCCTTACATTATAAAATCTTATATTCTCTATTATATAAAAAATTGTCTCGAGTAAATGTCCCTTGAATTTAGTAAGAATATATACCATTATTCTAAATTGTATAACAAAAGATTTTAAAGTTAAAATCAGGAAAAACGGTGTGTATAAATGTTCAACAATCGCCATTCCTAAGAACCTAACTTCCACTCCATTCCTCGCGAAAAAGAAGAACGACGAAGCACCTCTCGACAACCGGAAGCCAACTCAACAGCACGATAAAATAGTAGCTCCTGCGATCAATTGCTTCGACGAAGAGAGAGCCTTTCGCTCGAGCCGCATGTAAATGGATACTCCCCGCCGGACCTCGTTTGCATTTGCTTAGGCGTCTCTCTCTCTCTCTTTCGCTGAGAGACGCGCGCTTTGCATTTCTCCTCGGCGTCGTCGTCGTCGGGGGCGGCATAATCCGTCCGCGGGGCTCATTTTCAGGCTGCCGCGCAAATTAGTTTCCTGACCCTTTTCGCTGAGAGAAGAGGTTTTTCTCTTTGAGGCGCAGGAAAGAGGATGGAAATTCGGAAGTAGAGGGAGGGGGCGAATGTTTTACCCCGTGTTTATTTAGCTTTTTCTCTTACGATGTGTGCTGAAATTTAGTGGATTATTTTTTATGCTCTAGGCTATAAGTATGTATGCTATTATTTATATATTCCTTTTTTTTAGAAGTTTCCTTGCTTCATATAAATAATGTAGTTCACTTTTATATGTATTTGATAAAATTGTTTACTTAATATTATCTTTACTTCACCATTTCAAATAAATATAATTTATAACATTATTCAATTAAATTAAAAGTGCCTTTCACGAGTTGGAAATCCCTTTTTCGTATTCTTTATGACCTTTTCATGTATTAAATGGGGGTTTTACACTTTGCTTTCCAGTCTGTTTTAATTAATTTCAGGTGCTGATGGATAACATAATAACGCGCCTTTTGCGCGCGGCGCACTGATGTATACATATTACGTAGTCAAAAGACCAACGAAATCTCAAACATACAAAAGGGAATTTTAGCGCACCAGAGAAATGTTTATTTTTCTTTGCTTATCCAGCGCTTGCAAAATTTTACCACTCAGAGAATTATTTCTCGCGCATGCCACTGTTTGTGCGCAGGACTGTAAGTATTATTTTTTCTTCTTCTCGTGCCGTCAGGTTAATGAATTTATGACAGCGAGATTGGACGCTGTACCGGTGTAAACAGCGCGCGTAACTTACGAAATTTTTTTACGTGCCTCATTTTTGCCGGGCGAGTCTTGCTTGATCAAAAGATAATTTCAAGAGTTAACTTTTTATATACATTCTCTCCAGGATTTATGCTGCACGTATAACATTGCGGAAAACATGGCCCGACAGTTACAATCCGACTATATACATGTACTAAACTTTTTTAATCAACTAAATACTGCTTCCAAGGGCGTTCGATGAAAAGCTGAAAAAATATTAAACATCTCAACTAGCCATCAAGTGAGAAACGAAAGTTTTAAAAAATTAATCAGCACTTGACCCGTTTGTTTACGCTCGAGTGCGCGCTCTCGTCGCGCAGGCAGCGTCGCGGCAAATTGGACGAACGTCGAGGTGTGTGTCCTCCTCTCTCTCTCATTGATCTGCGGTGGTTTCACATTGAGTTTACACGGTCGCATTGTCGAGAGAGGGTGAGGCGAGAGAGCGCCGAGTGCCCTATTTCACCGTGCGCGCATTAATTTTCGCAATTTAACGGATTTCAGTGTGCTATTGTACCCAGCGGATTACACCGTCACTGACTTGGCTTATTATACCCGACGCACCTGTGAGAAAAGTTTTTTTAATTTTTAGGCATTACTTGTGGAGAAAAGGTTATTAATTTTTTGACTATATATGTAGAGAATAGTGTGCATGTAGAAGTCTTAGTAAAATATTAGAGAAAATTTTCGCAAATCTTCTAATCCCAACGGCTTTTGATCCTACTTGGAGGCGATGAGGCGAGAATAATTTACATAAGCCTCTTACGAATATTATTATAAAGTGGTCTAATACTCCGTCAATCTGAAGCATTATTTAACCAACTCTTGTGTTATATATGTTCACAATTTTTCGGTATAAATTAATATTATAAATATCGCTCGTAAATAATAAATGTAAAAATGAAATCATTAGTGGACCGATTAGAGCAAATTTTTAATCCTACAGTGGAAATTACACTATATGAGATAAAGAGAATTTTAATTACTATTATATTATTATAATATTTGTTTACAATAATTATTCTTTTTATTTTTGAGATTTTTAACTAAAACTTATTTTAGTAAAGGATGCGAACATTAATACAAACTACATGGGTTTCCTATTGACGTCAGAACACGTCGCTACATATTATTTTCGATAGAGTTATCCTGCGTCAGATCGAAATGATATATTCTCAAACAGCCAATAATGTATTTAGTCATTTTCACTTCAAAAATTCTCGTATTTTATATTTATTAGAAATTCTGCACAAATTTTAATATATTTTAACAATTATATTACATAATTTTTTATCAGAAAAAAATTTTACTTCAAGATAATTTAGAGAATATAGTAACGAGGTTTTGATTTCTATTTTTCTTATTTTTCTAGCATTATAATCATATAGCTTTATTTATTCCAGTCATAAATAAGGATACAATCAAAAGTCGGAGAACTTTGACCTTACGAAATAATGATTTCTTTTATCTCTTATCTCAATCTTTCATTTACATTCCCAATACATGCATTTTTTTCTTATTTATCGAGAATATGTAAATGAGGTCAAAATACGTTCACTACTGCTTCGTAGATTGATACTGTTTACTAAATTTTTCCTACCAAAAGGTAATAAACTGTATTCTTCGTCACAAGCGCTACAATTATTTCTCCCTTTTATTCCAGAAAAGAAAGCAACAAATGGACGCTGGCATAGCCCCTCGGAGCGACGAATCAGGCAGCGTCCGGCAACCCGCTATAACTCTTCGCCACTCGCCTCGTTTCTCTCTCTCACTCAACTACACACCGTCGTATCCCTGCCAGCGCAGCTCGACGTCCAGCTTGGTCCAACCGACGATTCTTGACTTCCCGTCTCTCTCTCCCGCATGAAAATTAATCTCCACGTGTGCTACGCACGCGTGTGCGGCAAATGTATAGCCGCCGACGGCATATAACGATGAGACATGCGATCGATAGCTGCACACGCACGCATATACGCGAATCTGATGCAGTGCGACGTTTTGATAATGGACGAGCGACGCTGCAAACAATGCAAGGACAAGCGCGTACGAAGGGGCGCGGGGAGGTTAGCCTCCCGTAATCCGTTTATCCGTGATTGGATTGCACGCGCGCGCGGGCGAGAGGCCGGCCGAGGGATTTGGGACGGTCTTTGCGCGAGCTGCGAAGCGCCGTCTGAGGGAGAGCTATGTTAGAGGCAGGAGGTAAGATGTTAGCGGTTGGTGTGTTATAAGGTAACGGGGGTGTTGCTGCTTTTGGGATCTTGGAGTTTCTTTGGTGGTCGTTTTTTATATTTGTAGAACCGATGAGTTTGCAAATGTTTAGAATTATTTATTATGTCTATGGGTGATTTTTAAAAGTTCAATCAATAGTGGACTAGTGAAATAATTAGTAAAAAATGACGAATTAAATATACTCTCTAAAGTTGAATTAGCGAAAAATCCACTACATTATATTAGTTAAAATTGTTCCACCGTAGAGTTACTAGATATTTACCAATAAAATAGTGAATGTTCACTATGAATTGGATATTTACTATTTTAAGTCGTAAAATTTAACTATTTAAAATAGTAAATATATCCACCAATTCATAGTGAATATTCACTAGCAATTTTAACTAATATACCGATAGTGGATTTTTCACTGATTCAATTTTAGAGAGTAAATAATAAAAAAAAGTTTAAACACGAGATTGTGTAAACATGAAAGAGTATATTTTATAGTTATTAAGAAAAATTTGCTCTCTACGCATTATTTTACAATTTATTATATATGATTTCAATATACATATTCGTTTGATAAAAAAAGCCAAACATATACTGTATATTTCTGCAAATACAAAGCTCTATGGTATCATCGAAGTCAAAGTCTCTTGGGCACCGCCTCCTCTCTTTGAATGTCAATATGATCAATATATTTTCTCGAATAAAACATTACTTCCAACACGCTATATACACGCTTCACAAATAATATATGCTTTCGATGAAAATTCTCATTGACGCGCGAAACGAATCAGTCATCGCATCAAAATGAAGATCAAATTTCTGCAATCAACGAAAAAATTGATCACTACGTTACGTTTGCAAATTCAAAGCGACCTTCTTCGCGTAAAACTCGACGCGCTGGGGGAATTCGCCAAGTTTTTCTCGAGAGAACGTTCATCGAAGAACCCCATTGAAACAAGGAACTTTTACGGTTAATTTATCGAATGAAAAGTTTTGCCTCATTAAACTGGCCAATCAGTTGAAAATACTAGAAAACGAAAAACGTTGAACGGGTAAATGTCGGTTTCGCCATGGAAAGTGCATATAGCGTATTTACGACGCGTTTTACGGTATCTTTTATTAAACAGCAAGAAGAGATACATTTAGTGCTTCAGCCGAGCGTTCCGGGGTTATTTCGACGAATTTCGAGACGCGGCGAACTGTTTAGCATGGAAGTGAATTTAATTGCGATGCATGCTAGTCTTGCACGTGCGCCAGTAGCTGTAATATTTTAGCATGCGACCTCAGAAAAGTTTTAATAACGGCCTCAGAGGATTATCAAAAGCATGCTGCGCTGCTGCAAATACGAAGTATGTTCTCGGTTTGAGAACCAACGTTATTCATTTTATAAATGTGTATAAATATAGATTTTTTTCTATTCGTAAATATAATTCTTTTAACAACTGTGACAATTTTTATTTAAAAATGAACAGGAAAAAAATGGTTTTAGGTATTGATGTCGCAATACTCTATTAATTACACGATTTGTTTTGGAATATCAATAAAAATGTTGGTTTGTATAAATATTCAGTCACTGATAAAGCGGATAACTATATATCAATGAAAGCAATACGTGACGGTATATTGTTCATATCATGCAATGTCACACATTTCAAATGAACGAATACATACAGGCTCCATATAATAAATAGCATTATATTCTCTAATTTTCTGTTTATATAAAAATGAAAATTCATAAACTAGTATCTCGATCTCAAAGAGCACGTATGTATACACAACTATACATTTCAGTGCTGTTTCAATCACGTAACGTCGCGTTTAGTTAATTTTATTCCGTTCTCAATGACGTATGTATTGATTATTTTAATTAAGAACAATAAATTGCCACTTATAGAGAACTCCAATTAGTACTGGAAGCAACCAATACTACAAGCAATGTATAATCTACGAGTTCTAGTTTGCTGCTAAACCGCTTAAAACAGATAATATTTTCCCAATCGCTGCTGCCAGCTAACTTATAGGTAATGATATTTTAAACCAAAATACTAGAATAGCCGTTACTTTGTCACCTATTTTATAATTAATTTAAAAATTAAGTTGCTCAAACTGTTACACAGTTTTGTAACAAATAATTTCCAACTGAATTAGAAAATGATAGCAGCCATATGTTAACGGTTAATTAGTAATCATAATCAAATATTATACTCTGTGATTTAATTGATCGTAAAATATTCCTTCCTCATTATGATACACATTTCCACAATCAATATAACAACATCACTACTATACGAAATCCTCTTTACGATCCACCGAGGGTACAACCAAAAGCTAGGAAAATCCAAAAGAAAGCACCACAGCCTCGTCGCGCGGAAAACTTTGAAATTTGAATCCGCCCGTGCTGGGATATTCGCTTTTCTCCTACACTCAGCCCCTTCATCGAACTACAACGCAAAGCCCGCGTGTGTGCCACAATGCAGTGCGCGCGCGCTTGCGACGGGTGGAGTGGGAAGGGGAGGAAAGGGTTTCGCTCGCGCGCTAATTAACACGTTACACGATTCAGGCCGGGCTTAATCCCGCCGGCTGTGCCGGGCCGCTGCAACTGCTGAGCCTGCGCGCGCCTATACATAAACCACTTCCCACATATATATCTATGTATATACGCGTGCGTGGGATTCGTTGATTTAGCCGGCGCGTGCATAGCGACTATGCGGTATATACATGATGCAGGGAGGGAGGAGGAATAACTTTGCCGATAGTAAACTCGCAGCTGTGTGCAGCGCAGTGGGGATGGCTTTTTCGGGGGGGAAAACGATGACGCCGGTCGCGGCTGCTGCTACTGCGCCTTGTTGCGCCGAGTGGGTTTTAATTAATGCTGAGTCGTTGAGATATCGTCTATACGAGAGGCTGAATTTTTGAATTAGTTGTAGTAGTTTGAATTTTGCTTTTAGTTTATTAGTGAAATATTTCTTATTATTTTACGTACTGTTAAATATATCCAAGGTATAGCGGAGCTTGGATTTCTCAAAGAGGAAGCTTTCTATGTGAATTCTAAAGACGGGTACTCGATTGTAAAGCATTTTTCTATGTAAAATATCTGACGGGAAAATAGTTGTTTTGTTATTTATACAAAAACTGGCGTACATGATAAAGAAATTCTTTTCAAGCAAGGAATCTTTGAGGCGCACTCTTTCAAAGGATAATTCATTTTGAAATATTTTCCATCAAAAATATATGTTACGCTTGTCAGATGTGAAATTTTCCTTTCGTGATTTGTACAAATACTTGTCACTTTTTACGGGGAAAGGTATATTATAAATGTTACTCTTCGCAACCCCGTTTTTTCAGTTTTAATGAACCGAGAATAATGAACCGAAAATATTTGATTTTATTAAGATTTATGCGATTTTAAATTGAAAAATGATTTCTTGCTTCGCTGATAAAGTGAAAATCATGCAAACACATCCTGAGTAAACTGTATTCTTAATGTCGGTTTTAATTAACTCCCTTTCTAACAATCACAGTGATAAATTATACCAAGGAAAATTTCCAAGCTAAAATTAACTTAGCTTTTAAGCCAAGTACTATATACAGTTATTATCGAAGGATATATAACTATTCTTATTTTTAGAAGATATTAGAAAGTTAGATGTGAATAAACCCTCAAAGATGCTATTTATTGAATACATTCGCACGTATATATAATGTTCTCGCTCGTAAAGTATTCAAGCTCAATAGTTCGAGAATTCATTTAACGCGATTACCCCGAACTTTGATAATATTTCAAAAGATATATAGTAATAACAAAATAATTCACCGCTTCGCTCCCGCCCGAAATTCAGTTATAACGGGAAAACAATTTATCTCCGAGCGCGCGTATATGAAATACCGCGCGGTCATCCCCCTAATTTGCTAATCCCTCACGACGTCATTTTATTGAGAAAAATTCGCGAAAATTACATAGCGCGGGTAACTCTCCGTCGCGCGTATAACCCGCGCAAAGTACCGCCATATCATCTCCGTCGCTCATGTGCCAGCAGCGAAATTAAACCGATTTCATGCGATGCCGCATACAATTTACCTTTTTTCACCGCACGTATACCATACGGAATTCGGCATTTTTTCGCGCGCGCTCGAGCAAGAAGCGTAGCGCGATAAATTCGGCGCGCGTCCCGCGCACGTGAAACTTTATCTCCCTCGGCGCTGCAGCAGCCTCGCTTTACTGTTATGGAAATCGCGCAGACGCGCAACCTCGCACCTTTTTTACGATGCAATTAAAGTAAGCCCGTCGTTTCTTTTCCCCACGCGCGCGCGCGCGCTCACGTGCCCCGAGCGTCGAAATGAAAAACGTCCGCGAGGAATACTGACGTGTATAGACGGAGAGGAGAAAGGGGAATTGTATGTGCGACGTGGAAATCTCGGGCGCGGCGAGCGCAAGGTCCATAGGACCCGTACGTCGCGGCGTGAATCATTCATTTTCGATTTCGATTTTATCGCTCATTTTACCCTAATATATACGGTTCTATAGTTGTGGCTGCTCTTATGTATGCGATAAAATTGAGCTTTAATTGTAAGATTTAGAATTTTCGAATAACATGTCACTGTACTGGTTTATGAACTTAAGTATCCTGGTTACTTGAAATTGGCGAAAGCTTTTTTTAAGCTTACTTCGACTTTTATTATACAGTGATTTTAATTTGTTAGATTTTACTCATCAAATATTACACGCTCGAAGGAAACAACATCTGCTGTTACAATTTGGATTGGCACTGAAATTCGCCCTCTAGTGTAATGCCTATAGATGTGGATCGTTGAAATATACGTTATTGGACTTGCAACCTGATGTCAATTCAAATTATATAACAACAGGTGCTGTTTCCATACGAAATGTGTATGTATGTATAGCTGTGTAATACTCAGGAGCTATAAATTGTAAGTATACATAAACCGTTACGAGGGTTTAGTAGTATTTATATATAATACTTATAATATATATATAGTCATAAAAACTTATTGATATCAAGGGTTCTATTATAAGATTGTTATAATAGCTATACCATATTACGTTTATTCTTTATAATAATGGAAATCCACCAGTTGCACTAACCATAACTACAAAAATTTCAATATCCTAGTGTATTTCACCGCATTCTATATACATTCGAAAGAAAGTGCTTTTTTTCAGCAAAGTTTACGTCTAACAATTACAAAGACTATTCTTTTTAGAAACAATCCTTGCGTCTCCGCACTCAAACAATTTTCTCAGTTCTCTTCAACTGAAAGAGAAGTAAAAAAATTTTTTTTACAAACGAAAGAGGAAAAAGTAGGTCAGGGGATAGGGCGCGTGAGCGTTAAAAAAAGCGTCACACACTTCAAAAGGGTTCGATGAATGTAGCCCACCTACGGCGCGCGCGCACACACACACGAGAGGAAGAAAGACAACGCGCGGGGCTCGATCTCGATGAATGAGGGAAGGCCGCCCGGCGGTCTTATCGGCGTCTACTCGGTTCCGCTGTTCCCCTTTCCTCCCTTCGCCCGCTGAATGAAGACGTGAATTATACACCGTAATGGCTTTCGGCCCGTTTCAGGCTGGCGGAGAGTCGTCTTCTTAAATTATTTCGCGAGTTCCGGGTGCCGTGCACGCCCGGAAACTTCCGCAGTTAAAGCGATTGCGAGGAGGGAGTTTGGTGGAAAATGGTCCCAGTTTCTTTTTTTTCGTTTACGTGTTTATATGCGTTCGACGTGTTTGGAAGGAAGTTTTTTCGTCAATGATTTGTTCCTATAGGTTTTTAACTCTAACTTTGTAATGAATTAAACGTAAAATATAATGATAAACATTGGAGAAGAATGTTTTAGAAGTAAAAGACTTGAGTCAAGTATAAATGAGGCCGATGAATTGATCTCGATAAACGACGTCTAAAAGTTTCAGAAACTTATAAATGAGATTTTTATAAAACGATTGATTTTTTCGACCTACTTATTCAACTTGGGGAGAAATATATTTCCATTAATCGCCCGCAATTATAATAGATCATAGCTGCGAAAATAAATTCAAAGTTTGAAATACAGCGCTCGAAAAATCAATATCGTGCTTTTCAGCCAAGTCTCAACCTCATTATATTACCGTTCAATACTGATTAATAGCGGGCGTTGAATGAACCCTAACTTGAAACAATCGGCACTTCAAAAATCTGTGCGAATATAAGATATATATAAACTTCTCCCATCCGAACGTATGAAATACAAACGCAGCACCGAAGAAAACATTCACTCAATCAATTCCCAAGCATATCCATAGCTATATTAAATATAATTTCCACTTAATCTTACATTTCTTGATGTTATATATATACCTCATTGGCCGTTACCATATAATAGCTTCCCCTCGTTCTTTTCAAGCCAGTCAATGACGTCTCTGTCAACATAAATTTTTTATCCCCGAATTTAACGACGCTCATAACCCTCCCACCCCTCTATAATTCATCATACAATAACCATCTAGAAGCATCATTAACCTATGCGGCCAACCCCGTTAATAAAAACTCCCAGCGTAAACTCACTGCTATAATACGTACACAGTGTTATATATACCCACGCGCGACGGAATGCGCGCACACACCTCGCCGAAACGACACACATATATATGTACGCCCCGCCGCTGATGCTATTTTTAGCCGGGCGTCCC
Source organism: Torymus auratus (assembly GCA_900474315.1). Taxonomy (NCBI): domain Eukaryota; kingdom Metazoa; phylum Arthropoda; class Insecta; order Hymenoptera; family Torymidae; genus Torymus; species Torymus auratus. Next base: position 18,914 of record UXGD01003693.1, read on the forward strand.
GTTCGCGACCCCGAAATAGACGCGGCACGAGACGGCACCACACACCGCGCGCACTGCTTTAATAATTCAGATTTTTCGCCCAAACGAAGTCTTCGTCACCTAATCGAATGAGAAGATCGCTTCTCTTTTCCCTATTGGGGCGGCGCTCTTTTTTCCCCTCTTTTCTTTTTTGTTTTTCCTCCCTCTCCGCGAGTATACACAGAGGTAGGTATAACGCGTTCCCTGACCTCGCGCGTCTTTTGTATGGCTGACGCGTAGCCCTCTTCTCCCGCGGATCGATATGGGGGGCATGAATAAAAAATCTTTATTTTGGCGTTTCAAGGGGAGAGGTATAAGGTACTGGTTGCCGCGGCGGCGATCTGCGCGTGCCGGATTTTCTCTTGGTAATACTGAATAGTTATTTCTCAAATGTTTTTCGAATATAACTTTTGAGATGATAAGCAAAAAGTTGTCTTCGGGATATATCAATCGACACATTGGATTAATTGTTGAAAATAGTTTTATAATTATCATTAATAAATAATGTACTCTTGCC
>UXGD01003694.1:0-19440 GCA_900474315.1 Torymus auratus
GAATAAGGTCGTTTGAGAAACTACTTTTGGTTTATACATTTGATCGTCACGTGTGCATGTTTATATAGGCCAAGTGTGTGAATCAATGAGGAACACCTGTTTCTACATATTTTGAAGACATTGAAGAGTCGAGCTTTTCTGTTTTAAAAAGAAAAGAAATCGAAACCAAATATTTCATTGGTTCAAGAAAAAAAGTAGTGAGTAATAAATATTTAATGATTTACTTATTGAATTTTTTTCTGAAGCGACCAAATGAATTTCAGTAGTAACTTTGATTATACAAATTAAGATTCATTTAAATAATTTCATACAGTGCAGTTTAATAAAACGACGATAAAGACTTTACAAGTATATATATCATCACAACACATATTTTAACGTTATACACAATTTTTCACGCGTCGCTACTACAACATTGAAACCAACACTTCTCAATCAAACCCCAACAAAAAACAACTCCCCATCGCATCCACCCACAACGCCACTTCTCAACAACCCGCTACCTCGGAAGCTCGCTCCTCCAATAAAAACCCACACTATAGCATACCAGTAGCATTTCTCTCTCTTCCTCGCGACACAACGGCTGCTGCCAGCGCGCACCGAAATGACTTATCCCGCTGCGGCTTTTCCATAATAGCCGCGCGCGCGTAACGGGCCGCTCGCGGCCGTTAAAAATCACGCGCGCTGCGGAGATCGAGATGCTATCGACGGCCGAGCGAGCGAGTGCGACGCGCTGACAGCAGCGGCTGTGCACCGCTAGGTCGTATCGAATGGACAGATGCTGGTATTTATGGATGGGACTCGATCCGGTTCAGTGGTTGTTAAGAGATAGAGAGGGGGGAGTTTGATAGGTAGCTGTAAGGTGGTCGTTTTTGTAGGGAGGTGTTGGAGTTTTGCGGTATGTGAATTTTTTAATCAAGTGCTAAACATATGATTTTTTAATGTTATGATGGGTGATAAGGGGGTTACTTGATTGAATGTAAATATCAGGTGGTGCAGTCGAGGCTTCAACACCTTCGCTCTAGTGCAAGTCATTTGAATGCGCTTGAACTAATCAAATTATAAAAGAGAAACTGTAAGACTTCGAGGCTGGATGAGTCGGCCGAAACTTATTCTTAGCGATATCAACGCTTCTTAAGAATAAGTAGTATTAATAGTTGAAGATTATTTTGATAAAATAAATTATTTTGTCATTAATATAGATTATGTGTTTCTTTGGTATAATGCAAGGCGTTTTTTAGAATTCTCGTCGTAGCGGTAAATTTGTTCGTTAGCTTTTATATTCATTTTTTGTTTCGTTAAATTTAAAATAAGCAGATAAAACGACATCCTACATGATATAAAAATAGATATGAAAAGTAAGCAATTTTTTGTAAAATTCTAAGCACGTTTAAGATGAAATAGTTGTTACATAATATCCATAACCAACGATGCATTGCGGTGTCGTAATAACTTTATTTTATTCAGATTTCAGAAAACGCAATACAAAACTATGATATAAAAAGCATATTCAATTGTTAAATTCTAGTTGCCCCTTTTCAATTGTATCAGCTAGACGTTGAATTTTCCTACATAAACCGAAAATTACATATACCCACCTATTTTGTAACATTCCATATTGCATAAATTTCAAATTTTCACGGAACCTGAATGTACACTAAAATAATTCACATCCACATTGCATCACTATACATATTTTATTGTTGCTGCGCTACTGTAATTTCAATACTTTTCAATATCGAACACTTTTACATAACCACCGCCACAGTTCATACGATTATTTGATTCTGTTAACAACGACTAACTACCTATCAATGCGGATGTAATAACGAACGGCATAGATCAAAATTTTCGTTTCTTTTTATTTTCAGCACAAACTCCGCGTATATAGTAAACGAGCGAAAGTTCCATAGATAATTCATGAGGACAACTGCGGCAATAAACCGTATATTTTCTTTTATCCACTCTTTAAAGTACGAAACACAGTGTAACTTACCATAAAAACATCTTTATACTATAATTTTCAATAGCAGCTAAATTAAATCCATCTCCACTTTGTTTATACCGAGCTTAGCATCCGCGCTTCAAACGCAGCGCGCGCGGTAACAATAAACAAAGGGAAGCCGATTACACGGATTAGTCATCGTCTGGCCCTTCTCTCTTTGCCCTGGCAAAAGCAGCAGCAGCAGTAGTAGTATCTCGGAGGGGACCTCGGCTGATTGCGTTGTCTTGTGCATTGATTTGACTTTGCATTCGAGCCGAGTTTTCTCTCTCCCAACTGGAGCACGAAAGCAAAGTTCGTCATGCGGGTTTTCCAGCGCACGAAACTTTCCATCGTCGTGTGTTCTCTCTCACGTTGTATATTGAGACGTAAATTTTTACTTCGATTTTTTTTAGTAGTAGTGTGTTTTAGACTAACATTGTAAAATTCGCGTATAAGACGCCGAGTCAGACTGTGATGCTTATTATTAATATAAGTATATACTTTTTTCGGAAGTGTTTTAAAAAACTCATCGGGTCGTTACGTTAACGAACTTCTTCTCCTGATTACGATTCGAAACTCGCGGGGTGTGGTTTATATCGTTCCTTAAAGATCCGCGCCGCGTCCTTGCGTCATACTTTTTGCACTTACTCTCGGAACCCACCGAAATTCACTTTATATATATATGTATTAAATTTTAACGGCGTTATAAATACAACCTCGTGTACCAATCAGCGCGGTAAATTATCATTAACGAAGCTTACAATCGTAACTTGCCTTTGGAATCGGCGAAACAAAGCGAACACGCGCGTCTCGAATCATCCCGTTATTACGTAGCCATTAAACTTATATATACTTACTCTTGCGCCTCGTCAGAAAGCGCTTAAACTTGTGGGCATCTCGAATCGGCGCGCACGCGCGTTTCAATTAGGCGTGAAAATAAGGATAAGATGCGCGCTGTGCTAGCTTTTGTTCCAATGAGATTAACGAGTAAATGGCGTTTCTTTAGGCCGGACCCTGTAATTTCGCGTTATGTACTAGGGACGGTTATTTATTGGTAAGGTCACGCGCAGGTTTTTCGCGCGGGGCGTGTAATTTGAGGTAATGTAAGTATAATGGTATTAAAAGGAATTTACTTTACGGATTTTCGTTGCTTTTTTTGTTGTTGTTATATATAAAATAATTAAAATTATATTTATAGTGGGGGGTTTAAGTATAAGTGGATGGACGATCGCGTAAACCGTGTCGTAAAATTTTATATGAATCGTAAGTTTTCGGAATAATGTGTACTTTTGAGTTGTACTTTTTGATTCATTATATCGCCTGTAGCGTCCGGTATAAATCACACAAAAATTGCATGATTTATACGTATAATAAAATAAACGTTCATCCACAATTATTAAAATATGTAATTGCTTGAATTTAAATCATTATAAACTAGCCGTTAATATTGTTACACGAAGCACTTTTATGTTGAAGGAATGATTTATTCAAATTCACCTTCATTAATAATTGTTACTACCTATATAGAGGATTCAAAATCCAACTAAATTCTTTCAAACCTCTCATTTCACCAAACAATATCACACACCCGCGTCAATTTCCATCCTCTTATACAAAACCTTAAATTATTACAAACCCGATCGGTCCGCGCTTGGCGCAGTTACTTCTTTCTACCCGTATACTCAAGGGAGAACTGACTTAATCTATGATGATTGAAGCCTGGACTCTCTCTCCTTCTCTCTCGCTTGCACGGCGGAAGTTACTTAGTTTCAAACTTGCTCTCCTCGCGCGCGCGCAGCGCAACTTGGTTCGCACTACCTAGGTGTAGCCGTGCTAAAATTGTTAAACTTCGAAATGGCTAACCTAATACGGAAGTAAAATAACTCGAGTAGGTATATACGCGCGTCTTTGGCTTATTATATGGCGATTGTTGTTTAATTAAAAGTGCGCGGATGCGGTAGATATCGGAGACATCGCTCGGGGTTTTATTTTTAAAAGGATTTTAATATATTTATTTGGAAAGTTGAGGATGAGGTTGGAATGGCGTTGTTTTAAACGGTGATGGGGTTATTAGCCTAGTTGGGTCCAAATCCTCGTTGTTCTTGACAAAACTTCCGAAATTCCGTTCAAGTAATGTTTATTAAATTTCACCCCAAATTTGCATAAATATATCAATGACCAAAATCTATTTTCTCGTTATAATAATTTATCATAGAAAATTATGATATATATCATGTCACGTGACCAACTACAACGAAACATATATATGCATGGATTAAGGTCTCCGTTCGACCAGCCGATTTTAAATCGCTGATTAACTTTCGAGATACACATCAGTATAGTTTTCGGTTAATCTCTCCTCGCTTACAAAATTACGCATAGAAAAAGTCAACAACCTCTTCGCCAAAAAATGATGTCATCGCCGATATAGGCACACCGATAGCGTTTCGGTATATTATTTCTAGAACGCGCGCGCGCGCGAGTTGAAAAGGCTTGATAACCTACATATACACTCGTTGTACTACACTGCCAAGGTATTTCCTCTCCTTCTTGCCGGTATATATACACGCGCGTGGCGCGTCGAAGAAGTAACTGTAATTAATGGGCCCCGCGCGCGCTCCGGTGAAATTTCCATAAATAACACGCTCCGGCGAGTGCGTAATAGGGCCGTCCAAAAAAAAAATGTATAAGAGCAAGAGAGAGAGAGAGAGATTCATCGCGCGCATCTGTAATGTCGCTTTCTAGGCCAGCGACGGCGAAGATGATTCACGCAGAGAACGCTGTATATACTTACAAAGTCGAGATGATGATTTTCGATTAAAAATCCGGCCGTTGTCAGGTATATGTATGCATATATTCATGCGGGCACGTGGAAACGGAACGTGAAATTGTTGTCGTGTTGATGGTGTTTCGGGATGCGTGTGAGGAAGGATAGGAACAAGTGGTTGCTTTGTTTTGGATATGGTGTGGATGTGGGGTATCGGTGTAATAGCTGTCGTTTACTAGAGTGTGAATAATCGTGAATGGAAGAGTTCTATCCTGGTTGTTATCTGGATTCCGTCGAAGTGAAGAAGGTCGAGAAAAAAGTTATTATCGAAGGTTGGCCTGGTTCTCGTGACGATACTTAAAAGATGTCGGTTGGAGAATTGAGTGATATAATTTTATTCGAGAATGGAAGAAATTATGGTGGTTCGTCGATTTTTAGATGTGGTTGGAGGATTTTCTTGTAGCAAGATTCATGTCCAATTAGTTATGGGGATATGTAATTGCCTAATAAATAAATACGCATCAATAAATACAAAGATCTTGAAATACTATTGCAATATATACCTTCATCATTTAACGATACTTTGAGCAAAAAAGTTTGTGTCATAATTACACATGTTATAATTAACCTAATGGCATAGGTATATATCAATTTGCTGCATTTGACAAAATTAGCGCCCACGTAGACTTTTTCATTGTAATGGTGGAGGAAAAGAAACGTTGAATTGTGTTAGGGTCACATAAGTACTTCATTGCCCTCGTCCTCCAACCACTCGTACATCACGTACAAAAACATTAGAATAACAGGAGACTCTATTGAATTCTGATGCCAAGATTAACAAATATTTTTCTAGGACATCCTTACAACTGACTCATTGAAGCGGAAACGAACATAAAAAAGAAAATCACTCATGTTCTTCATTTGTCATCTTTACCTTCGTCTACACAGAAGCTTGTGTATATTACGTTTTGTCATATGGCAGAATGATTTTTCATTATAATTGACTCGATTCATAGTTTATATTTTATTTCATAAGATAATATATAGGTAGCTCGTGAACCTTGATCTTCCTTGTACAGTCATCAGATTACTGTAACGACTTCTTCCGTTACAATTATTCTACAGGAGTGACTAACCGACGTAAGGTTATTTTTTTGATACCATGATCTCTTCTAAATACCTGGTATATATTTCCCAGAAAATAGAATTTTAAAAACTGATGAGAAACAAAACGGTTTACCATCTCCACCCATATTACACTTTATTTGTAAGTTATATAAAATTACTTGTCAACAGTCTATTTAAAAACACCATGATTGCATAAGTCAGTTACAACGTTAGCTTTAAAATTATTTCCTTGTTCCAGTAACGACGACCCAGTTTACCGTTTCCCATTTACACTAATTAAAAAATCCAAACTTCCTTTACAATAGTCAATAACCAGACCCTCAATCGACTGAAAACACAACGCAGCCCATAGCATCATCAACGTCCGGCAACAATATAATGTTCTCCAATCCTGCGCAAAAACGTCCGCTAGAGAACCTCACCAAAACCGATTTCACGCGTCGCCTCTTTCTTTCTACCTACTCCGTACGCGAGTAAGAGAAAAATTCCAGACGCGTAAAAAGACCGGCGCACGTAGTGGGTATAGTACCGCAACCACGGCAAAACATCGCGCGAAAAGTCACGACGACGAGAAAGTGATTCAGGTCGAGGCGGCACGTATACGCGCGCGTCTTTTCTTGGGTCAGCACGAGAGGCCTTGAGGCCCCGTTTTGTGATGAGATGTTGTGTATAGCATATACACGCGAAGGGTCACGAGGGCCCGTGTTGTGCTGAGTCATCGGCGAATGTATATAGTTGTTTATGAGGGGGAGGCTGCGAAAGGAAAATGACGCGGTGAAGTGCCGGATCAACGGTGGAAAATATAAGGAGGGGGAGTATAGGTACCGTTAGGATGGAGAGCAGAGCATTAGCATATTGTTTCAGCGGGATATATACTGTTGCGGATGTTGTGGCGGCGGAGGAGGAGGAAATTATTATCGAACGCGCCGTGATCGTTTGAATGCGAATTGCAAAGTTGGAAGAATGGGGAGTAAGTAGCGAAAAAAATTCTTAATTGCTGGCAAGTGAATGATTTTTTTTTTCTTTTAATGATAGTCTGAGAGAGTGTTTATTTGGACAAAAAGTGCAAATGAGTTTTTTCGTAAAAATGCTTAACTTATTTTGAGTTTACGGAATGGATTTAACCGAATTCCGTTGATAACGTATGTTTACAGTATTTTTTAATGCATTTAACAATACTTAATTTTGAAGGAATATACATAAACTCGAAAAATTCATCTATAATTTACCGACAAATTTATAATCAGTTTTGCTGTTTCCTCGCAGATTTACTAATATTCTGACGTTGTAAAGCGAAACTCGATTACGTTAACTGTATAACGAAAAATTGAACGTAACAACTTCAAAGTTGCCTGTTTGAGTTTGGGAAATGTGTGCCGGCAAGTAATACACGCTTACGCAGATGACGTCGTGCCGGAATCAACACGTATCTCAGACCCGCAGACGCTCGAAAACTTTGCTAGTGACTTCGGAACTTTATTTAAAGAGTTGAAAATCAGAGGTTCGCTGTCTTTACGTCTCGAAGAAAAAACAAGATCGTATAGCTTGAACTTTAATAAGTTCTTGTATAAATATTCGCGTTATATATACAGTTTACTTATTTTTAGATTTTCGCTACTCTAGCATAGCCAAATAAAAGTTTATTCGGCGACAATAAATATTCTAGCTCGATCTACTGCGGTTGTGGCTATAAAATCTAACTGCCTCGTATAGACATGAACAATAAATAACGTAGAAATAGATATACATAATAACTATATCGTTTAATCGTTCGTGAACCTAATTCACCGATCGCTATTTAAAATAGATTAAAATTTACTTTCACGGCTATTTTTCATTCGACGAAAAAAAAAAACGTTTTTTAATCCAATGCTCTGATTATAATAGTCCCGTAAGATGAAAATAAAGATTAATTGGCATAAAACGTTCCGGCAAAGCTCTAACGGTACAATTTAATAGAAACCACCTAATCTTCAATAAAAATTCAATCAAAATGTAATTCTATAACATTCATATACCTATACTACGACATTAACATTCCTATATACCTATACAATTTTTCAAAGTCACCGCTTTAAATTTAAAGACCCCGCGCGTCTCTGTCGCGCAAACGACGTCGTCCGCAAATTACCATACATCGTCCCACTTATCAGCCAAATAAGATGTTAATAATAATCATGACGAACGGGTTCCCAATCCTATTAGAGGAAATCTCAGTTCGGAAGGGCTCAAGTTCGAAAGTGGGTCGGAGGCCGATCACGCCGCGCGAGATGACTGGTATAATTTTAGGACATTCCACTTTCCCTCTCTCTCTCTCTCATTTTTCATCTAATCCCCTTTTGTTCCTAACACATACGAGCTCGCGCGCCAGGAGATATTAATCAATCCGGATCCCGATGTAATTGGTATGTGTGCGCGTCTCGCGTTTGTGGTTGATATAAAATTGTTAAAAGAAACGAGCGGACGTGATCGATGCGTAGTGGAAATTCGATGACGGGTCGTTGTAGCGAGGCTTGAAGACACGTGTAGATAAGGGATAATTAAGCGTGGAACGTGTGGATGTCAATTAAGGGTCGGAAATGTGCAGGATTTTTGGGAATGTGGGAAACTTTTTTAATCCGAGTTTTTGGAAACTTTAGTGTATTAGAAAGGTAAAAGTTATGAGAGTATAGTTATACGAAAATCCTTGAAATATATATTTTTTCCTAAAGCTTAAACATGAGGTCATAAATGTATATTATATTCTAACAAGGAAGTAGGTAATACGTGCGTATATAGACCTACCTGTAAGCCAATCGAATAAATATGTATCACATTTCGGACGGTATAATCTTACACCAGTGCGTTTCGAATTTTTTTCAACTATAATAACTATATACTTTTTCCACTCATACATTTACCAGCACCATACCATTTCCACTCTCTATTTACGTATTATACAAACATCCGCCTCGTTACAATAATCCCACAGAAAAAGAAGTACCACGCGCTACAATAATTTCGCATTAACCCTGAGACAATGATAACATCGAGTGAGAGCCAGTGAACTTGACTGCGAGTCACACAATACTTGAGCACACGCAGTACATAACGAAGTCTGTCGGCGACGACGAGTTGAAAGTCAAAACGCGCCGAAGTAGATAATACAGAGACAGAAAGGAGCGAGTCAAGGATACATCGGTGGATTGCTAAATTTAGGCGGCGCGTACTTGGCATGTATATTATATACCACGCGGATCCGCGAAATTACCTTGGCAGCATCAAAGGTTTTAAATTCAAATTGCCAAGCGCAGCGCGATCAAGTGTAGGTAGGTATTCGCTGTCGCAAGGACCAGAGTTGGATTGTTACCTCTTGTGCGTGAGAATCCGCGGGATATGCGAATATTGTAATATATATATATTTCAAAATAATTTCTTATTATACCATCCCTAACTGTATTACAAAACGAAATGAATTTATCAGCGTGAAATCATTCGCGGACTATAAGAACCATGATATTATATCTCCGTGGCTTAATTACAACGTAACCCAGCCCCGATTGAGTCATATAAAAAACACCCGGCCACCGAATTAAACATGCACACGAGCTACCCGGTAGCCATACAAGACACCAAAGAAGCGCACCTGTCATCGTCGGGCAATAATCGCGGCTCTACACGCGCATCCGATACACAGGCCGGCTCTCTGCCTCTCTATACGCGTTGTTATCTAACCGGCGCGATCTCCCAAACCACACATAAATCAATCGTTCGACACAACCTCTAATATAATGTCTCCCACAGCGCGAAGCGTATATAATCCGACACAACTACTGCTGCTGCTGCTGCAGCTTATACACCCACTCGACGAAAGAAAGTCAGAGATCGAGTCAAGGATACTACGTACGTTTTGGGCCTGGCAGAACAAGGCGAGGCCTAGTACACGTATCTCTTGTATGCACGAGAGAGGCATGTATATAACGGTAGGTAGGTGAGCGAGAGAGAGAAGTGGCGCAAGTGGGACAGGAGCTGTAGAGCATTGTGGCGGACAAAGAGGAGGTGAAAGAGAGCGAGATAGCGTGTACGTCGGGGAAAAGTCTCTTTGCTCTATAGGAGTGCACACCACGTAGTAGTGTGTACGTGTGTGATATAATGAGTGCAGACGTGTGCGCGAGCGCGCGGGTAATTTTACAAGATTATGAGCGGCGAGGGTGGTGGTGGGGTGCATGGGAGGGAGGAAGAGTTTGACGTTGTGGAAAATGGAGTTGAAGAGGTGACGAGAGCGTATTGTGTGCATGGTTGTTGATGAAGATTGTAATTTGTGGAGGGTTTAGGTGTATAGCTGGTTATTGGGGTGATTTGAGGGGTTAATTAATCTCAAAATTTTACAATTTATCGTTATTTAGGGTGCTTGGTCCGATTTTTGAAATAATGACGTTGTCTCTTTTTGAGATTCTGTCATATCTGCGTACAATTTATTGACGAGTTCCATGGATTCTTTTACTATCTTCTCAAAATCTTTATATTTAACATCAGGATTGGTTATTATCTTTAGTGATGTTAGTAGTTGATCCTATCCAATCTTCCAAATCTTCTCGGTTCTCAGCTGTTTTCTGTCATTGTAATTTCTTATTTTTTTCGCTGTCCCCTCCTGATTTTTCGATGGCTTCTATTTGCTCAAGATACCCTTCTCGAGGTGGTAAGGGAGTATGATATTTTACTTTGTTACATTCTCCAAGTCTCTTCCCCTTTTTATAGTAGAGTTTCCTTGAAGAAGTATGGTGTTGTTTTTTTTCATTTTCATCTTGCTCATCCTTTCTTTGTAGCAGATCTAATAGAGATTCCTTATCCTTGATATCCTGCGACTTGACTGTCCACCAGACATCTATTTCGCGATGTTTCGCTACTTTTTTCACCAGCTCGGCCTCAGCATATTTCTCTAAACCCCGTGCCCTATTGATTAGGTTAGTGACAACTGGTTATGAGGAAACTCAATTTCAATATTCTTAAAAAATAAGCTCCACTCGTGGTGGTTGTTCATCGTACTCGAACCATTTTGCTTCGCCCAAGTTTTCTAAACCAATGATTTCAATAACATTTGGAGTTTCGTTTGGATTTGATTAGATTAATTTTGGTATCACTTTTGAAGGCGCACAAGATCTGTCAACAAACTTCATCAATTAGTAGAATATATGTACAAACTTCATAATTACTTTAAATTTGAAAATTCAGCCGCACTCGAAGTGTAATTTATATTTAAGGGATGACATATTACATATCACACAGGCGATCTAGTAGAATTCGATTTAGTCAAAAATTCGTTAGGACTAACCTTAGTATACAATAGAGCTGCACCGCCTATATACAAATAAATACAAACTATAAATATAGATAAGAACAATGATATATTTAAAATTATAAAATGCTCACTCCACATTCTCCAAAGAACGATTCTGCTTTTTCTTGTTATTTCTACCGATATCGTTGTGAATAAAATTAACATGTCATTTTCAAGTTCCATCAACTGTGGGAAGAGTTAAATCAACAATTTATTTTTTCCCGTATCGTATTTGCATTTTTAATTAGGGTAACACAAATGACCGTAGATCATTTTTTTCTTTTTCGTTCTTCTCAAATAGTTTCATTGATCTGTGTGGTTCAATATTATTCATAAAAAAAATTGATAAGTATTCAAATTAAAAAGGAAATGAAGCAAAATGAGTATTTGTATTCATATATTCAAAGTACAGTAGCTTCTTGGCGTAACCTAATGCAAACTAATATAGAAATATACGACTATAACTGTCAACTATATTGGTTGTATACAAATATAAATGCGACAAAAGTCGTCTGTCAAAAACGCCGTCCTTATCTAAAACCGGATCAGCAACGGTATATCGATTGATTCGAAGAAGCGGCAAAAATACAGCGAGAATTCCTGTTCTCTCGGAACCCCTCTTTTACAACTTTGAACGAGATAAAGAAACGTTACAGATAATAGCGGGAGACGTGGGTGAGAGAGAGAATGAGAGATGCTATGATATAATATATAACGAGGACCGGCGGGAGGGAAAAAGACGGCGCGCGTTGTTATGTATACACGTGTAATTTTACAAGATTACGCGAGTTATTGTCTGCACGGAGTTTGGTCCGCGCGAATATAATTTTCACGGCGCTTTATGCGCGCGAGAGAGAGACAAAGGCGCCCCGGCGATCTACCGAAACTATCTAAAGTGCACAGAGACGTATTGTTTTTCTTGCTCTAAAGAAGAAAAAAACCTATAATATGTGTGTACACGTAATTTTAGAAACCGTTGTTTGAAAAAGATGAAGAGATGAATTTTAAATCGTCGGAGAATTTTTACATACATAGCCGTGGCGAATTAATTTCGGACTTTTGCCGGTTTAGAATGAAGAGAGAGAGAGAAATGGCAACGATAATGAGAGGACTTAGGTGAGAGAGAGCGAGCGCGGAGAGAAGATATGATCCGGTAATGAGAGAGAAGAAGGGCAAAAAATGCCCCGCGCGCTGTGTATATATAATTTTACAAGATTACGCGGCGGCGGTGGCGGTGGCTAGTTAATGCCTGCGGTTCGGTCTGGAATAATTTCGCAGGATTACGTGCGTGAGTAACGAGATGAGAGAGACCGTTGAGTTACCGCACTCCAGCCAGAGCGCTAGGCATTTTTTAAATCCATTGTGGGATCGTTGAGATGATGGTAATGATGCTGCGTTACGCGGCGTTCGACGGAGGGGTATTAATTAGTATGTGCGTCGATAATTGTGGCTGTTATTGGGGTGGGATTAATGAAGCGCTTTTCGGCTTATGGTTTTGAAAAATTCGCGTTATTGGTGGTTCGGGAACTTGAAAAAGTTATGGTGGAAATTATCTTTGAAGATTTTGTAATTGATATGATAGATACGTCGTTTCCCAAGTAAAAACCTTTCGTATAGATTTATATATAAATTTTATATAATCTATTACACATAGGAATTGAGTGGCTTAAATTATAGTTTTAATCATAACCTATGCATAATTTAAACAACGATTTTGAAATTATTCAGAATAACAACATATACAGGGATAAAAGGATATAAAAATAAAGGATTTAAAAAACTCTTCGTGAAATCATACGATCGGGTGAATCTCACGGCTTTATAATAGGTATCCTTTAGGCCATTCCAATTTATCTGCAGAAGATCCTACTGGTGCGCCGCATTGCGATAAACGGAAACTTGTGAAGGTTGGCTCATGAAGATCAAGCTGCCGCTGTTGGCCGCTATGTGGCGCATCCAGAGGAACTCCCGTAGATAAATTGGAACGACCGAGAGGGTATAAGGCCATGAGATTTAACCAGTCTAATTATTTTATCAAGAGTCAAAATTACAAGGCCTGCCTTATTTTTTATATCTCTTTACCCCCTTATAAGTATAATATATGGCGTTTATGTTGTTATTCTGAATAATTTCAATATCATTATTTAAACTATGCATAGTTTTAAACTATGAACCGGACATGGATAATAGCAATGATACTGGAAAAACCTTATTCCAATTCTTATTCGGTAAATATTCTTTTTGAATGTAGAAAAAAAACAATTTCATCTAATTGCGCAAAGTTTTTGTTAAAATTATGCATAACTTAAGGCACTCCATTCCTATGTGTAATCGATTATATAAAATTTATATTCCAATCAATACAAAAGGTTTATTCTATGAAAATATTAAACACAATTATCAAACAAATATTAAATCCCTACACAATTTGGCCAAATTCAGAAATAATTAGTCTAATCACCAACTATTTACAACTAACATCGGCGTTTGAAAAACCGATAATTTCCGTATACAACAGTTAATTTCTACATGTTTCGAACCTCTATCCACCGCATCCACATTAATCAACGACATTTCACAACAATAATCACACTTTTCGCCTCCCCCCTATTTCCCAACTTTACCAACCCGACTCCGCACCACTTCTGCCTCGAAACCATCTCAACCCGGGCGTACCACACGCCTCAACCGCGCGCGCTCGCACCGCATTTCACCAAGCTCGACCCATCGAATGCATAACATTTCGCTCACTCTCTCTCTCTCTCTCTCTCTCACAAAGTATCGACCCCGCGGCACCACCACACCACACACTTCATCTCGTTCGCGCTCGATTTCCGTGGACCCGCGTCAAAGCTGCTATTCCGGCGCTCTCTCGCGAGTTATTTAAAACCATACGCGTCGTGCCTTTGACAAAAGCCGCCGCGCCGTAAAAGAAACAGAAGAGTCGTTGACCTCGCGTGTATGTACGTGTGATATAGATTATCGAGAGCGTGCGCGAAAATCTGCATCTCTTTGTTTGCTTCTCCTCTCCTCCACCTTGCGGCGGTGTGCGAGTTGCGCAAGAAGAACTGAGGCTATGCGGTCGCAAGCGGGATCTCGGTTTAAGGTATGGGAATTGTGTGTGTGTGTAAGTGAGCGAGTAGTGGTGATCGGCTCGGTTGATTGTGCAAAGACAATTTGAGATTGGCATAATGCGGCGGCGTCGAGGCGACTGATTTTTGTAGGAGATTGATGCAACGTCGAAGGATATTTCAGAACGATGTCGATGGGTGGTAATTTTGCTGAAATATGGTGTTGATATTTTTATTTCATTTCAAATAAGTGACGCGTCAAAGTGCTCTATAGAGATGTAGTTGTGTAAGGCGATTGTAATGTTTAGAGCGAGATACATACATTTAGAAAATATTATAGTTTTCTTGATTAGTTGCTGATGCTGTACAGAATATATAAGTGATGTGCAAATATATTTTTTTTTTATTTGGCACGAGTATTTAATTGTATAAAAAAGAGGTTTTTTATTAACATTATTATATTTTGCCTCATTATTATTATCGTTTATTATAAATAACTAATCAGCCAATTTGTTTTTCTGAAAAATTACTCGGTCACCGTTACGATACTTTTACAACCACATTATTCATAGTCGATCGGTCAGACACATTGCTCAGGTCGCGCAGGAAAAACGTAATTTCTTTATCAAATTTTTCTATTTTCCCGAAAGGATACTGCAATTATGCCGTAATAAGCGCAGCAGTTCGACCAAAATTATATATACGTATGTGTATATGAAACGTTGATATACCGTGACCGAAACCCGAGCCGGTATAGGAAATTTCTCAGGATAATAAAATTTACGAGCAACTGCTGCTTATTCACGGTACGCGAATTCATAGAGGAAACAGAAGTAATATCTGTATTAGAATAAACCCCGGCGATCTCGAACGTAAAATGAAACTAAAAAATTATCACGTTATTCTACGATACTTATATATTTATTGGTAAATTAAGATTTCACGGTATTTCGAAGCAGTGGAATTTGTCCTACCGCAATACTTACTATTTTACGAGAGAACTTGATAAATATTTTACGACCGCATTATGCATTCAGCGGACAGGTGAATGTTTTTTTTTTCTTTCGAAAAGTCCTGCGCACAAGAATAGAAATTACGCGCCTGCGAACTTAAAGGCATAAGGAATTCCAGGTCGAAAAATAGTCCGCCAGCGTTAATTTATCGCTCCAACATTCAAGTACGCCCGAGCTCAAGTAATAAATAGTTTCCAAAGCTATAATTAATGAGTGTGTATACGCAGCTGCGTGCGTATACCGGTAAAAACACGTGATTGTTATACATATAGCGCGTGCACTTATGCGAAGTAAGTGCGCGACGATTCGAATTAATTTTGACTAAACGCTTTTAATTATTCTAACGAGCGTATTAGTGCAAGAGATGATGATGATTAATCGCGCGCAGCCTTTTTTGGGGGGAGAAAAACGGTCAAGACCGGCGTTTACTGTTAGAAGAATGATTGATTCCTCGATTACATTGTCGGTTACCATTATTGATCTTAGCCGGAGATAGCGCGTGGGTATGGAGTGTGAAGTGCATTTATTAATTGTAGCGATGTAGCGATATACAGGTACGATTAAAATAGAATCTAGATCGAGTTTAAATTGTATCTAATCGGGGAAACAGTTAGGCGCGTCTGCAATCTGTATAGAAGAATGAGATACAGATGGTTCTGGTGGTATGGGAGGAAAATTGAAGATATCGTGGTGTTTGATCATGGGATGGCGTTTAATTTTAACTACGCGGCTTTTAGACATGTAGATTTAATTATGCTAATTTTTACATTCCGGAATTCTTAAACTTTTAATCTGATCTGACAGAGTGCAGGGTTACCAGTTTTTATTTTACATGGTTATCTCGTATCTAAGTTTACTAATTTTTTGAGGAAGATACGGTTTAGTTCAGGTTGAAGGAGCAGCGATTAAATTTTAAGAATGTATAGAAATTATGTCATGATTTTGTGGCTAGTGTCAAAATTCTAGAAAATATAACGATATTATTAATATAGAGTAACATAATAATCAGTTTAAGTAAACTTTGAAGAAACACTTATAGAATGATAACTTTTTCTAATTCACCGAAAAGCCTCATTTAGAAGCTTTAACGTACCTTCCACTTACCAAAATCCAACGATTTTCCATCCAAACCACACTTCGAAAAATTCCAAACCCAAACTCCCATAACAAACAAACACTATCGCGATCGCACTTACTTATCATTCAAACCATACCGCCACACTTCGACTTGGCGCCATATAATCGCTTCTTGCAAAATCCATCTAATTCGATCAGGAAACTATACCGCCGGGAAAAACCTTTACACAGCGGCGATGGCAATAAGTAAGTAAGTACTTTTTACCATCACGATGTCGTTGCGGTCTCGCTTAGCGATTAGACATAAACTTCTTTGCACTCGGTAGCTTGTAATAATTGATTTTTCTACGCCCGATGGGATATTGTCTCGCGGGGGTCTATGGTTTGTCGTATTGTAACGCAATTACGCGACAGGATTTCGGTGTTTAAGCGGCGTCTTCCGGTCTGTGTCTGTTTTAGAGTCGGCCGAGCTGTAAATGAAGCCGCGCGTGAAACTTGTCGCGGTTTAGAATATAATGAGCGAGTAGGTAATATAATGTGCCAGCGCTGTGTGTACGTGAAAGTTGTATAAGGAAGTGTCAATTAAATTAAAAATATTGTAGGTATAGAGCTGAATACTTTTTTTGGTCTGACGGTGGGGATTTTTGCAAGGCTATCGTTTGCTTCATCACATCCTAGTGGAGAGCTGTAGTTGAGGTTGTTACATAATGTCAAATTTATCTTACTGTGCTTTACTTCTGTCTTGATAAAGATTTCGTATGGGATTCTGGTGTAAAAAGGTTTCCGACGTCGTAAGGTAACGGCTTAAACCAGATGTGTTTTACGAATAAGCTAAAAATTGAGGTATAACATTACGTTTGAAATGCTGTAATTACAGCTGTTTATCTAGAGGATAACAACGTTCCTTTAAAAATGTTCAGTTTATCGGAAGGAAAAGTAGATCAGAACATTATGTAATTTTCTAGCTCGACTTCTTCGTTAAACCTATACTTACACGCATAATCCACACACTCAAACAACTAAAAACGAAGAAAAAAGTCTGATACAGACACATCCCACAATCCTCGAAAATAAACTTTATACAATATATCTAAAATTAACTTTTACTCTCGCCGCAGATATTCTTTCAAAAACCTCGTTACGTACCATATAATCACCGTTACCGCGGCGCGCATCACTTTCAAATTAAAAAAAACATCTTCTCTCTGTACCAGCTTGCTTGCGGTCGTCGCGTTATACCCTCGCGCAACCCGTTTAAAAACCGAGTCGCCGCTACTTCCCGCACCCATTTTACTTTCTCGAAGAGTAAAAGTCCCGCAGCAGTCTGGCCACTCTCTCTCTCCACCCCGTTCTTATCTCCGTCGCTTATCTCTCTCTCGCGAATTTTCGTGCGCGCGTACAGCTGCCGACCTCTCCTTCTTCTTTTTAGCCTGGCTTATCTCTTACTCGCGTGTGTACGTATGTGTGAAGGGAGGTACAAGAAATTGCTTTCTCGCGGTTAAAAAGTCACGTAAATAGGCATTAATTACCCCTGTGTGTGTAAGTTGTACGAGCGGTTTTGGCGCCTGCGAAATTTCAAAGAGAGGGTGTAACTCGGAGGGAGCTGTTTTTGTTTCTTGGGCACGAATGGGGACACGAGTCGAGTGCGTGCGATGGCGGAACTATTTCGTTCTACATTGTTTTTTGGCGCGGAAGGTTTTGGGACCGGATTTAATTCGTTGGAAAATGAGAGAGCTGTAATTATATCGCGGGGGTTTTTTGGCTGGTTTTTAAAATAGCGTATAAAACCGGTTGTTATTGTGAATAATACGTATATATTTTTTTAAATACAGGGTGTAGGTGGTGTATAGAAATTGTAGGGTGTATTATCGACTGGTTTTAATCATGAATGTAATGGAAAATTCGTAGATCCAGTTTGCAAATTACCAAGGTGGTAGTGGAAGTGACGCAAAAGCTTTTGTTGCGAACCAAGTTATTCCCAAAAAAGTTCTATATGAAAATAGCTTACTTATACTGTCGCTATATAACGGAGTAAGAAATATCATGATAATGCAAACGAGCGCCCTGAAATGTTGAATTTATGCATGATTATGTATTATTTTATATAAAGTAAAATAAAGCAATAATGTAATTAGTTACAAAATTATTTATAAATAATTAACAATTATTTTATAAAACACGTACATTACCAAATTATATACGCAACTTTATATTAAAACTCTGGTTCATTCCAACTCTTCGTATTTCATTTATAATTATTAAATAATATAATTAACATCCACTCGAACATACAATAAAAATCCATTAAATTGAACATGACGCACTTCATCAACTATTAATTAGTTTTATATTCAATAAAATTTCATTATACTATAGAACGCAAATGATCCATTTATTTTAGCAGCCGAAACACAATCATTTTCCGCATATAAATGGAAATTACTGGAATTCCGCTCTCCCCCAGAGCAATGAATGGCTTTTGTGTTTTAATTAACATTTTGGCTAGTTACACGTACGTATACGCACGTACAGCAGCGGTATTCGTTAAGTACTTTTTCACTTTTTCGAGAGTGAAGGTATACTACTATACACGAGAAAGAGAGCAGTGGTCAAGATGAGTAGCCGAGATAAGAGAGCAGTGAAGAGTGTCTTTTTGTGCGGCAGTGTAGAGATGTTGTTAATTTTGGCCTAGTTAGTTACCGCGCGCTCTCGACGCTTGTTATATTATATATATAATCGTGAAAGTCGAATTTTAGAAATATTGTAATTCACTGCTGGATTTATTGTAGCGTGCATTGCACAAGCGTGTGGCAGTTTCTGCGCGCAATTAAGCGGTTCAGCTAAATGAGAGAAACTGAGATGTCTCGAATCGTCGGACAACCTTTATTATGTACTTACTGCTAATTTGAGGAGTTGTGGTTATTTATACCATCGCATTAAATTAGTTAAGATGTATAACGATATAGAAAATTACTATAGGTACGTTCTATAAAAAATATTGATTCTTCCTAGAGGAAGCTTTGTGATAGTAAAAAAAAAAGTTTATGAGATAATGTGTTAGGAATGTTGTTTAGCAAATTTGG